>ML213634.1:246666-261360 GCA_004379715.1 Crucibulum laeve
CAGTCTTCAAGCTCCATGTGATAGGATTGGCAAGGCACCGGAGGTAGCAGAGCGGGTGAATACAGCCGAACGTAGTATGCATACTTATTCATGGAATATCGGCCCGACTCCGAGTGATAAATTGCTAGAGTCCTTCTCTAACCTATGTATCTCTTTACATCGAGGTTCGTCGTGCGAATAGATGCGTAGGCTGGAGAACGTTGATATGTACATTGAGTCGTTCGACTTTGGACGGGCTCAGGTTCATCTCTGCGAGCCCTGAGATTAGCTTCGGTTCCTTTTACGGAGAAGAGTTCGAATCTTGTGGATTTGGACGGAGAGGTACACTTAATCAGTGATGCCGTTTGAATTCGACGTTGGACTTATTAGCGATGGTGTCTATTCCCATGCTATCCCTTGTTAAGGCCCGAGTTCGTGATACATATGTACACCCGGGATCGGCAGCCCATTGAGTACGTGTAAATTGAAAAAGATCAGAATTCGGAAGAAATGCTATATTAAGACACCGCAAGACATAATCTGTGGACGAGTAGATGTGTATGAAAGATGGGCTCGATGTGGATGATGCATGGGATGGATCAATTCAAATCAGTCACCTTCACGGTATTTACATATATCAGGGAGAAGATAACTGTATGGGGAAGCTCAAGGAGATATGAAATGTAAGATGCTGCCCCGATTCTGGACGATTGGGGGGAATGTTTCGTCATATGCATCTCTCATCGATCGCCTTATAAGGAGCGTTACGCCTTATAAGACCTGTCCAGATATACATTTTTGATCTCCCGCGAAGCCCTCCGTCTCCGTTTTCGTTTTATACAAACAGCCTGAAGATGATGGCCGCAGTCCGATTGAGATATCGATGTCATTCCTACGGGATTAGCGTTTTAACCGTTGGAATCACAATTCAAATTGCCGGCGGGAACTATAGTGAAAATGTAAATCTACATACACTAATGGGAAGCGGAGCGTCACCAAGGAACGCAAGAATTGAAAATAGCTTGGAAGCCGTGTTGAAGAAAGGGTTAATCATCTTTACAACTTAATTTTTTTTTTGCGCGCTCCATGCTTCTGGCGATGGACGCAATCGGAGGTAGATCTTGTCAGTACTTCATAACTCGCTGTCTTCGCAGTTCCCGCCCTTCCCCTCCCTCTCCTCCTCCCCTTCCTCCCTCAACCTCTCCCCTCCCCTCCCTTCCTCCTCCTCGCCTCCCTCTAAACCCCGACTCGGCCGCCAAGGACGGATGGCACACAAACAATGACGCACAGCCTTTATTTGCACGTACCCACGTGACTCGGTTACAGGGTCTTTTGTTGTGTATTTTGAGGCGTGGGAAAGCCCCGTGGACGGGCATATGCGTTGCATCTGTATCTCTTTACCTTCCGCGCCCAGCTACTGTATTCAGCTTGCCATTTATCCTCCCCGACGCCCTGTTGAGCTGGTGCTTTAGATCGAAGGATCATAGACTTGGAGATACCTGCAACATTGGATTGGACCTTTGGATAGAGGTGAGTACACTACAGCGACTGCGGAGGCGAGTGTTCGTACGCTGACTCGAGGCTGGATTGTAGTGTGGCGTCTAGTTTTTACTCAAAGCACGCACGAAACGCACGTTGTTTGCGTGCTGCCACTCACACTCACACGCACACGTCCCATTCATAACTCTGTTCATCCCTTCTTTCCTGTTTCTGTGCTCGCTCATCCTGTTCCTGTTCTCGAATCATAACTCTAAGTCGAGACTTTGATCTTCGAGGAACGACCGAGGACTGTCGGTTATACCTATTCATACCCATCGCCCTAAACATTCGCACATACTCTCGAATAGAAAGCCACTCCAACAAAACATGGCTGTTCCTTTGTCATACCGGGCCCCAGTCCCGCCCACCCCATCCCCTCCAGCTTCACCACCAGCCGCTCCTCGCCGGAGTGCGCGCTTGCTCCCTTCCTCGAGCCCTTCGTCACAGGCACAGGCAGTTGTTGGCCCGTCTAATCCCTATTCATCTTCAAACTCGAGTTCGGGTGCAGGCGTAGGACCGAGCCAAACTACAGGCACTAGTATGCCAACCCCCTCAAATACAAACCCGCGCAAACGCTCGCGTGAAGACCTTGCTGCCTCGCCGATGCCGATAAGAAAGAGCGCGAGGCATAGGCGGGTGGAGAGTCTCTTGGCCTCATCATCATCTACCTCCTCTTCTCCTGCGTCTTCGCCCTCATCTACCTCCAACTCATCATCGAAAACCACCATCGAAGCAAGTTCACCCACGCCTACCCCGAGGAAGAGGCAGCGTCTCTCTTCTTCCATGATGGAGGTGGTACCACCCACGCCCGAACCGACTCCCATCGCAGCGGCGGTGAGGCGGAAGCGGAAGGCAAGCTTAGCTGTGCCCTTGGAATTGGGGGTGAATGAAGATATGAGTCGTATGGGGAGGAAGAAGAGAAAGGAGAATCTTGGCAAGATAGAGGTGCGTTTCAATTCATTCATCACCTCTCTCTTTTGTTCATCGATTCGAGATACTAACTGTGTGTGTGGTATAGAAGAAATCCACCACTACCATCGCTATCACCTCCACCCCCGCCACCAAGAAACCCACCGCCAAAACCCTCTCTGCTAGCAAAACGAAACCAAAGACGAAAGCGATACCACCCACACCGCCGATAACACCCTCCCCGCGAGTCATGACTCTACGCCGGCGGTCGAGGGGGTCTGTAGAGTCGCCACTTGGTCTCGCATCATCCAAACCTACTACAACAACAACGCATCCCAAATCAAATGCTCCTCCTAGAGAATCGACGCCCCCAAATCCACTCACCCAAGTCCTCTCACTGTCCCTCCCCTCCCCCTCTTTGTCTTCCTTATCGTCGCTCACTTCTCTATCATCGTCATCGCTCCCCCCATCTCCGCTCTCCGCTCCGACCTCGCCCTCCCGCGCTCCCGGATCGCCACTCCTCTTCGGTGACGGTGCTAGGACGCCCACAGTTACGGGAGCAGGGACAGGGGGCACAGGGGTGCTAGGATCTACCAGCGCACCATCCACCACCAGCGCATCTGCCACCAGCGTCGGTGCGCTCTCTTCTCCCCTCCTTTCCGGGTCCGGATCCGGCTCTGCGGGTCCCTCGCATGCGCATGCGCTGCTCGACCTCGACTCCCCACGCACACCAGGAGGCACGAACGGCGAGATCGACCTAGTGGACATGGGCAGTGTCCCGGAGCTGCTGCTTGGTGCGCCTGGGTTGGGGTTGGGGTTAGAGGGTGTTGGGAATCCACCTCAGACCTCCCCGCCTGTGTCTGCGTCTGCGACGTCACCGACGACGACAACGATGGCAGCAGGGAGCGGCTTTGCTACTGCTGCTGCTTTGGGTTTGGTCGGCCCTGGGACGCCGGGGTTGGTGACGACGCCTGTTACGCCCGGGTCGTTGATGATGGCGGGTTCTTCTTCCCCCTCGTCCAGCAGTTCAACTTCAACACCGAATTCGCCGACGGTGTCGTCGCCGTTGAGCGGGGTGTCGCATTTGCCTGCTGAATCTCCTGATGGAGAGGAGGAAGCGAAGGTTCCTCAGATGGACGTTGTGGAGGTCAAGATGGTCGAGGAGACGAACGTGGTTGGGGAAGTTTCGGAGTCTGTTGTGGAGCCTGTTTCTGCTGTTATTGAAGCAGTAGTAGTAGCTGAGGGCAGCAAGCAGCTAGAGGCAGGGACAGAGAAGATAACTATCCCTCAGCCTGTCGAGGCACCACTCGTATTGCCAACTGCACCCTCCATACCCATCATTCCTCAAGAGATCTCGTCCGAACTTCCACCACCTCCAGCAGCGTCGACATCGTACATCCCATTCGACCCGACAGCCATCATCCCTTTTACCGCGCCGTTCGGTTATCCAGTAAATCCTCCTCCTGTCGCTTCTTCTTCCACAACGCCGTTTCAATCACAGCAAGCGGAAGCGGTGCAGTATGGGGAGTATCCCCCGTTCGCTTCTGGATCTGGATCTCCTTCTGCTACTGAACAATCACAAAACCAAGGGATGGCGTCGGAAGAACATCCCCATCAGCAGCACCAGCAGCAGCAGGAATACGACCCCCAACCACCGCAATACGGATACGAAGAGAGCCAGTTCTTGGAAGTGCCCGTTTCGTATCATCAGAGCGGCGGGCCGTTCGTGCCGCAAAGCCAAGGCCAAGGGGAGGAGTCGTCGCAATTTGCTCAGCACCACCACCAGGATAATAATCAGCAGTTCCAGCCGCCGAGTGAGTTCGGGCAGGAAGGGTTCGCACAGGGTGGGGAGTTCTCGCAACAGCAACACCAGCAGCATCAGCAGCAGCTTCAACCACATCAGCAGCAGCAACAGCACCCCATACAGATTCAGCTCCCCGCTGCTCCGCAGCAGATCCAGCACCAGCCGGAGTGGTGGGAGATCTTGCCCAAGTATGATGCGGACAAGTTGTGGAAGACGGCGTGTCAGTTGAGGGTTTGGGATATGTGAGTGGACTTTTTTTTAAGTTTTTTTTTTTTTGCATCTCGGATTCTCGTCGATGATGCGTCGGGAGAACGGAGAGGAAGATGAATTTAAAATTAATCAGACTATGATCCATACAACGCGTATGGGCTTGATTGATATTATTCTAAGGGATTTAATTGACTCTCCGTCCTCCCACACCCTTCCCTTCTCATCATCTCTCCTTTAAAAAAGAATCTTACTAAGCTGCCTTTTTTCGAAACCGACAGCCGCAGACGCTACACCCCCGAAACCATCCGCTCCGTCGTCGAGCAACAAGCACACGACTATTATGCCGAAAAGGGACTTCCTGAGCGGTGGTTCGAAGGGTTCATCGGTGGTGGATTCAGTCGATCTTCATCCAAGAAGGCGAAATTGAAGAAGAAAGGGAAATCCAAAGCCCCCGCCTCGCCGCCTACGACTAGCCACCAAGCACTCACACCCTCACCCCCGGGCTCGCCTATCTCCCCAACGGACTTTATGGACGAGGAGTACTATGCCTGGGAAGTCCAGTCGGACGAAGATGAGGATATGGACGACGAGGAATATTCCGCTGCGTACCTCCTTGATTCGGACGAGGATGAGGAGGACGATGAGGAGGAGCTGAGGCTGCAGGAGGAGATTGACGAGGAGGTGGAGCGCGTGCGTGTGGAGAAGGAACGGATGGTTGCGCAGATGAGGCAGAGGTATAGTGGGGGGAGTGGGAGGAGGGGGCGGAGGATGAAGGAGAGTGGGCTGAGGAAGGTGGTGGTGGTTGTTAGTGCGGAGAGCTCGGAGGCGGAGGAGGAGGATGGGGAGGGTGAGGAGGAGGTTCATGGAGAAGAGGGTAAGGCTCATGGGGAAGAGGGTGTAGATGCAGATGCAGATGTAGAAGAGGAGGAGGAGGAAGAAGAGGAAGAAGAGTGCGATGAAGATGCGGAAGGGGAGATGGAGGCTGATATCGCCCCATTCGAAGATCCTTCGTTCAACGCAGAGCTCAGCTCGCCCACGTCGCCTATCGCTCCTCCAACCCCGCTCAATCCCGGCGAGACCCTCCTCAGTGCATTTTATATCCCGGTATCGCCGGCTCCTCAACCAGTTCAGATGCGTTCGCCGTCTCCGTTCTCTTTGGATTCGGATGATTCGCACCAGCAGCAGCAGCAACAGCATCAACACCACCACGCTGGGATGAATCACAACCAACAGCTTCTCCATCTCCATGCCCCGATTCTTCCTCTACCCCCTCCCAAACTCGCCAGCGTGCGTGTGTATCAGCTCAAGACGATGGACGTTACCCTTATGGGGCGCGGGACGCCTGTGGACAAGGGGCGGGCTGAGGCGTGGGGGAGGGCTTGGTACGAGGGCGGGAGGATGGTCGCCAGTGCGGAGAAGGAGAAGCAGAGGGCGGCTTCGTCGAGTCCTACGCCTTCCGTGCCCATCGTAGAACCGAAGTTAAGGCTGCCTACACCTGAAGAAGACAGGGAAATGGAGAGACAGGGAGAGGGGGAGCTGGTTGCGGAGTTGAAGCCTCCAAGTGTTGATGCGTCAACCCCCGGAGCGGAGGGAGTGGTGGCGGTGCCCCCGCCGTTTGAGGATGCCAATTGGGATGCATTCATTGCAAGTTGTAGGACTGGCGGTGCTCCCCAGGGGACGAGCTCTGTTTCTGCTTCGCAGGACAGGCATTCGAGTTCTTCGGGTTCCGGGTCAGGCATGGATGTTGACGCGCCCGCTGTTGCGCCATTACCACTTCAAATCTCACCCTCAAGCACACCCTCCGTCTCACCTCCAAGCACCTTTACTAACCTCTCCCCGCCCTCGTCTCCACCCGCCGTCAACGACAATGGGATGGGCATGTTCGGTTTTGGGGTGTTTGCCCCGTGGTTCGTCGGTGACATGTCGATGCCTATGGGGATCAACATGGGTGGAGTGAGTGGGATGGGGATGATGGGTGGGATCAACATGGGCGGTGCAACTCCCCCGTCGGAGAGCATGGGCATGGATTACTCAAGCGTCGACCAGCCTGGAGGATCAAGCACGCTCAGCTGCGCATTGAACTGGACGGACGATAGGCATGCGATGGCGCGGTAGTGGGATACTCTTGCGATACCCCTGCTTTCTGCTTTGCCATTTGACTATTATTCAACATTATCGCCACTGCGACGCACTGCAACCCGCGAGGAAAATACCCCGTCACGTCACCTCCCTACCTCCCCAACGATTCGAACAATCGACCAGCAGCTTTACCCTCGCCATTATCTTTGGTCGCTATCACCGCCGACCTAATTGCCACATCCGCTGCGAGACATGCCTTCGAGCGTTCCACCCATTGCATCTCTGCCGTTACGTGGACGAGATAACTTTGTTCGTTGGCATAGCCTCCTTGCCCGAAGCAATCGCCTTGGCCATATTTTCGCCGGAATTATCACCACCTTTGCTGCTATGGACCTTCAGCAAATTCTTTTCCTTTTTCTTTTTCTATATATCGTATTCATGTCGGTTTGTTTATCTCTCGTCATCTCTGTCATCTCTGTATCACTCTTATTCGTCCATGCTATCCCTACTCCCTCCCCTCAGCATCATAAATCTCGGTGTTATCCTGAATTTACAAGTCTCGTTCTCTCTTTTCTTTTCCTTTCTTTGTCTCTCTCCTCAGTCTCTATATACATGTATGTGTTGTGTGTACTTACGTCTTATCCCCTGTATTTTACCATTTCATCTTCCCTCTCGTAGTGCGTTACCTCTCCTCGGAAGGTGTGCGCTACGGCATGGGTTTACGAGATGGAGCTTGTCTGTTTACCTCAAAATTGGTGCCACCAAGCTTATCGGTGCCATTTTCGCATACTGGAGCTCTCAAGGCTTGGGGCTGGAGATTGAAACTCTGAAACACTACTTCAGCTATAAGCTGCTATTACAGCACGCTGTTGTTCTTCCCAGGTCTACAAGAGCGACGCACGAACAGCTACGCTCCTGAAACCCGTAATGCTGGAAGGGATGATCGGCGTCCGTGGATCGTAACATCCATTGGTACTATCATTTCGCATTTACCTTCTTATTAGTCATTTCGACGGCAGTTATAACCTCCTGCTTATTGTTTCATGGTACACAAGTTACTCCTGCCTTTTAACCAGAAACATGCCACAATTTCAACTTTCCAGGTGCACCTGCCATGGTCGTGAGGGGCACGGGCACGCTTTATTGCTTTTTTATGCTTTCATCGCAGGTTTGGAACCTACCATGCGCCATCGTTGCAGGCAAATCGGAACAATCTAGCCTCGCCTGAGCCCGCTGACGAATTCCACCGCATTCCCTGCAGAAGTCGAATGCCTCGAATGTAAACAAGAATGCCTTTTCCGTATAGAGAAGGGCTTCTAATATACTTCCTCCGCTCAACTTATCCGACCAGTTACATAAACCGCCGTGATCAATATCTGTTCGTAAACATGCAGAGGTGGACTTCATTGACTTTCTCTGACGGATATGCTCCAGATGAACTCCGATGATTTTCACTGCCCACCAGACGTCTTCGTGACGAACACTTTTCATGTTATTTCGGCATTCAGCAACTTTCTTGTACGCCATGACAGCGATATACAGGCGGCTACCAATGACTTCTACCGAGGTCCATGAACTTTTCGTTCATTATTTAGACCCGCGCCACATATTCATCACGTAACAGCGGACCTTCCTGGTGCTGTGGATAGAGTCAAATAAAATCCGAGTTCCCGTGGGCCATTCCACGGAAGATTCCTCCACCTCATGCTTCCATTCGCCACTTGCCCTTCCCACCCGCACTACGAAGAACGCCCCCCCTTTCTCTTCCGCATTCCCCAGGGCTCTTACTGTTTCTCTGAGTCAGGACTACAGAGACTGTCTGGTCAAGAATCTACTGTTACACGCAGATCTCAACAAAGAGGCTCAACGAAAATGTAAGCACCATTCTGATGATCCCTGGCTTCCACCATTTCGCTGCTTGCATGGCCTAAGAGCGCTCCTACTCCAAGCATTCGTCCACCATTGAATTCATTCAGTTAACATTCCCCTTATCTTTCATATAGGGTGGAAACTTACCATCCCGAGGCCATCATGGATGCAATAGTAGCGGCACAGATTGAAGCGACGACCGTCCCGCTGCGCGAGGACGACGACGACACGATTCATGGAGCTGCGGAGGCAAAGGTGACGAACAGAGCTGCAACCTTTGAATTTTCGGATTTCGACTTGGATCTATCATGTCTTTCTACTGCCGTTCCACCTGCAAGTCCATCCCCTCCTCCGTCCCCTATTCTATCGCGCTCTATCTCATTTGCAAAGCATCTCGCGCCCCTTTCAGGGCAGAAACAAATGAAACGCCAGTCATCCCCCCTCCTCGCTCCCAACACAACTACGTCCATCATCCAGGGAACATGGCCCTCACCAGAATATACAGGACGTGGAACTCCTATTGACCGTAACAGGAGAGTCGAATGGGGAGGAACCACTAATGATGAAGTTGGGGAGGATGGTATTCTTTTCTCAGCTGTACGGTCAACATCATTGGACTCTGCTATTCGTCCCCGCCGCTCGATGTCACCAGAGTGGCAGTATCTCTCCCCCATTCCATCCTCGAAGTCCCCATCCCCCCCAGGTAGCGACCGGCGTTATAGCCTTCGTCGTTCTATAGGTGAAAAGGTCCCCGATCTCACACCTATCGAGATCAAAGGCATAGATCCAGATCAGCCGGAGGATTGGGCATCGATGATGCAAGCAGTTTTAGGCTCTGCGGAAGGCGCTTCTACGTCCAATCTTGAAGCTAAGCCAGTCGAAAAAGTCGAAGAAAAAGCTGCTGCTCGTGAAGTAACAGAAGAAGCCCTAATAACCTCCCCTTCTGCCCTCATCGAAGAACCTAATGATTTGGAGCTTGATATGGATTTGGGAATAGGCGAAGCGTTGAACAAAGGACTAGGACTGCATGGGCCTGGTATGACTTTCTTCGACCTCGGCATTTTGCCTAATACAGGTCGAGAGTCTCCGTCCGTCTATTCGTCTCAGACGGCGTCGGCTCGTATATCTCGTCCCTCGTCTCCGTCTGAGCGAAAATCAATGACTAGTTCGAAGGAAGCTGAGAGGTCAGGTAAATCAGAGACGAAATCATCGAAACCTGGCTTGTTGAAACGGGTGCTAGGACGCTTTCGGCGACTTCCAGATGCATTACACCACAAGAACAGATCCTAATTGCTTTCTTTTGTAACAATCACATTTGCTACAGACATCAGTTGGAAATTACAAAGAACACACAGATGCTCTCAACCGTGGATATGTATATGCGATACCATGTCATGCTCCTTTCATTTGTCGTCACAGGCACTATATTTACTTCATTACCATCGATTCACACATTCTTTTTACTGGCATCAGGACTTGTACGATTCATTCCTTTGTCACTAGTTTCACGTATTTAATTTGAAAGAATTATTTAACGTTGTGCTGTCCCCCACGAACTTACATATGCTAGGCATCATGCCTATATTCAACACTTTAGATGAGGCTTCTTCGTACGTAGGCTGCATAAAGGCTTATGTACAATTAGCAAGTATTATGAAAGTCGAGATACATGCTGTATACAGTAGTGTCGACAAACAGGTTTATTTTTCTGAATACAGTCCTTAGCCGAAGACTAGCACAGGGCAATACGAGGACTGTTTTGTAAGATGGACATGAGACTCGTGGCTGCAAAGACAATGTTCTAACTTACAGTCTCCCGCTAGCGGCAGACGAAAGCACGAACGGACGTCTTTCACCATAGTAAAGTGCCTCGAAACGATTCTGAACACTTCTGTGGGTATAACTATTAAAGGCATATGCGCTGGAGGAAATCTTGTTCTTGACGGGGTGGTAATGGTTGAAAGTAAGAGCGAGGTGGACTCTAGTAAGCGAAACAAAGGGTAGGAAGTATTTGCAAGTCTAATCATGGGTTCGACACAAAAGCCACATGTAAAGACGCTGGTGAGCAGCTTATATGATACGACGTGCTCAGCCAGAGGTTTGTTTGAGAAGAGTACATAGTTGCGAAACGATACGCATTGAGACGGCGTGAAAGTGCATTTTTCGGAATGGGGTCGCTAGGAAGGACCCTCGAAAGCAATAAGACCTATCCCTCTTCAAAGAACGATACAAACATGCAAGACAATATGGTGCATTTGATTTGTTGATACAAAACCTATTTACGAAAATACCTTTTCTTCTTTTTTCAATCGAGTACTGCTACATTTGAATTCGATGCGACGAGATAGCTGAGCATTGATCCCACCAACTTAAAGCTTGGCGTTTCCACCAGCCTCGAGGTAGCGCTGCTCGGCCTCGTCGAAGTTGATGACAGACCAGATGGCATTGAGATACTACACACAGAAACAGTTTAATACGCATTCACATATGGTGAAAGGTTTATGACTCACGTCAGCCTTAACATTCAAGTACTGGAGGTAGAAGGCATGCTCCCAGACGTCAACGCCAATGATGGGGACGTGAGTGAGGAGAGGGTCCTGGTTAGGGGTAGTAGTGATCTCGAGGCGCTTGGTTGTGGGGTTCAGTCCCTATGCGGAATGTTAGTTCAAGGGTATGGATGGAATAGGAGAAGAGACGAGGGGAAATGGCCCGGAAGCCGGGAGTGGACGCGTGGAGATAAGATAAGATAAGATAGGTGTCATCGCGTAGATCTCAAGCATCAACGCCATCGATACGATCGTGATACCATCCGTTGCGAATTGTGCAATGGTTCGAGGAGAATGAGAATAAATACAGATGAATTCAAACACTTACGATCCATCCCCAGCCTGAGCCTTGGATTCCAGCGGTGGTAGCGTTGAAATCCTTCTTGAGAGCGTCGAGGGAGCCAAAGGATTGATCGATGGCAGCCTTGAGGGGACCGTCCTTAAGGGCGCCTCCGTGGCCCTTCCCCTCAGACGCAGCAGGGGCAAGGTTCTTCCAGAAAAGGGAGTGGTTGATGTGTCCTGTAGATGTGTCAACCTCAGTATCGATTTCTTACTTTAACGAGATGAAAAGTGCCGCCAAAGGGGATGCATGAAAGGGGAGACTCTACACACCACCACCGTTGAACTTGAGAGCAGCCTGAAGAGCAATCCTCTCCTTGGGGGTCGACGCCTTTGCGTATGCAGCCTCAGCGGCGTTGAGTGCGTTCACATACGTCTGGTGGTGCTTCTTGTGGTGAAGCTCCATGATCTGGCGGGAGATAAAGGGCTCGAGAGCATCGTAAGCGTAGGGAAGATCAGGGAGGGTGTTGGACATGGTGAGTATTGGTTGTGGTGGTAGAGGTTAGAGAAAGAGCTGGTGGATGAGTAAGACTATGAGGAAGATGGCGATGAGCAATGGATTGCGTGTGATATGATCAATATCGCTGACAAACCACTGACATCACTTCCTCTCTCAGTCGCGTCTTTCAAATTGCGTAGATCACGCTTTATTGATGCAAATTCTGATTGGTGTAGTTGAAATCACAAGAGATTTTTGATGTTTTGTTTTACAGTATGGGGATAAAAGGATAGGGGAGCAAGGGAGCAATGAACCGCGAGTAATGGAGCATTTATGCATATTGACAGTATTTCTCACTCCATAGATACACACTTGTCAGATGTTGAAGAAAGCGTATAAAGATTTGAAATATTTTGCTAAATTTGAAGTAGCAGAGAAGGTATAATTGATGTTGTATGCTAAGTAGTAAGGATTAGATTGAAGTTGGATACGTTGAATGATACAGCTTCTTTGTTGTTTAATGATCAAGACGGTCTGGGTCACCGACTGGGATGATACGGCTGAGCTTCAAACTTAGTCTTAGCCTTCAACGTAGCTCTATCGAGATGCATACCACACCCGACAATGAATTATGGATAATAATAAAATAAGAAATTGGAAAGAATGAATATCAAAGAGTGTCCCAGCCCACATACCGACCCATATACTCTCTCAGCACAGCAAATTCAGAAATCAATCGGGATAAAATAGCTTTGTGAAGAGTTTCCGGTGACTTTTTCAATCTGTATTCAAACTGAGGCACCGATTTCGAAAATATTTTCACAGGAGATTGTTAAGAATATAAGAGTGAGGAGGTGGATGAGGACTCAGACACAGACACAGACACAAAAGTGGATCAGAATTGTCATGAACCGTTTATTTTGATTATTCTTTTCTTTTTCTTTTCTAATTACTGGAACAGTTTCTATAATTTCGACGACAAAGACAAACAAGACAGCTCATGTTACGACATGAGGATAACACATAGTAGTAGTACTTATTTCATTTCGATCTCTTATTAGATACATGCTTGTAACATATGTCTGCAGTACGCAGCCGCAGTGCACAGTAGATATATTACTTACACATGTTTCCCTCATTATTGAACATGCATTAGTTGCACCTTATGTGCATGGTCTTCTAGTATATATAGTAGTAGTTTACGTTCTTATTCTGTAGTCTTTAGCTGGTCGTTTCTTACCGCCAATACAAAGGTCTCTACTCCTCACTCCTCCCCTTCTCTTTCTCTTAAGTTGATAGTTTGTGTATCGACCTCGGCACTTTCTTAGTAGATTGTGTTGACGTGCCTGACAAAAGCTAAAGACTCTCCTCAACCGACCTCGTTACTCAAACTACCCCGAACCTTGTTACGTCCCTTTCCCTCACCGTTCATCATAACTCACACCCTCCACATTCTACCCCACCCCTTTTCGTTATCCTCCTAGCTTGCAGACGTAGAATGTTGTGTAAATCGAACCTGACAGCATAACATCGAGAAACGTTGAGCCCGTCTCTTTGTCGCTGATCGTCAAGGGAGCGCATTTGATCTTCGGAGATTTTGCAATCCGCTAGTGGTCTTTTGGAAGAGAAGAAGACACTAGTTTCGTATCTCAAGAAAGCGGTCTACTTTTGTGTCTCCCTACTGTTTGATTTGAAAGGTCCACTATTGGTCAATAGTGTGAAGCTACACTTCATCATTCAGCACAGATTTTTGTATGCCCGTTACTAGGTCTCAGACTGCACGCACCCTCCGTTCCCGCACCATCCACTTTCTCCCCGTCACACCCAAACCTCGCCGACAACCCGTCTACCAAATAATCACGCCCAGGGAATTATCCCCTGAGATCCCAATCATTCCCAACCGAACCCCTACCCTCCTAAACACCCCCGTCTATCCCGACACACCCTCTGATTTCAAAGCCTTCGTAGACTCTTACGATCCCAACGACCTACCCGTCAACCTCTACATCGACCAAGAAGCTCTCGCCCGACCAGAAAGTTGGATACATCTTGTAAACCAACTCATCAGAGAAGCTTGAAAATATGTCGGACCCCATCATTGTAGACCCCATTAATACTCCCCTTCCACCCGATACATCAGAAACATTCGAAGCACCAACCCCCGACGTGTTGAGACTGTTTTACAACCTGCTAGTAGGAATACTAGCGCTACTCAGAAGTTGGGTGCCTTTTTTGGAAAAGTCATCCAAAGCAACGGAACGGATCGCGAAAGCGATGGATAAACGGAACAAACTCGCCGGCCCTCGTCTACAACCCGAAAAGCCAAAAGGCTATCACGGTGATAAGACACAGGCGGCACACTGGATGAAGGGAATAGAGGTCTATTTCCTTCAAATGAAAATAGAAGAAACAGCTCACTCCGAGAGGATCCACTTCGCGTTAAGCTTGATCTCCAGAGGTGAAGGCAACAGAGCTGGCAACTGGGTCAGCAACTGTTATACGACAATAATGTGGGATTGGTATCTTGACAGTGAAGGAAATCACAAAGACGAATACAAGGAACGAATGACGGATTGGAAAAAATTTAAAGCAACATTTCTTTATCACTTTTCCTCCTATTCGGAACAACAGGACGCCCAGGATGCTCTGGAAAAACTATACCAGGGAAAATGGAACGCAGAAGATTACACGCAGAAATTCTGGGAGCTTGGAGAGCTTACCGGATATAACGAAGAAACTCTCATCTTTAAGTTCAAACAAGGACTTAATGCCGATCTACTGCAAACTATCATCACAGCCAGGAAACCGAAAACTATAGCAGAGTATATAGAATTCGCTAACAAACTCGACCGGGAATTAAGAAACGTGGACAGGAACCAGAGAAAACAGAGAGGTTTTGGAAGCCAAGTTGCGGCACCAAAACCAAATACCTGGACCACACCGAAACCCCAGACACCGGCACCACCTGTAAAAGACCCTAA
>ML213635.1:0-38941 GCA_004379715.1 Crucibulum laeve
ATAAGAATCATAACTCTGAGGGATCGTCAGGGAATAATAAAAACAAGTCAAATAAATTCAATAAATTTGGCCAAACTCAGTCACGTTCAGGTTCGGACAAGAAGGATAATAATTCTTCAAATACTAATAAGAATAATTATAACAACAGAAGTAATTCTAAGCCTGACTCTCGCTCTACTCCGCAGATGAGTGAGAAGGAAAGAGCTGAATTATTAGCTGCGAATAAGTGTTTCCGCTGTAAAGAAGTGGGACACTTAGCTCGGAATTGTCCAAAGGCCAACACGGTGGCATCGTCGAGCAGTAAACCACCTGGGAAAAGTGCACTGCATAATATACAACCAGAATTAGCTTCTGATGAAGAAGATGAAGAAATAGAAGTACTTCATGGCTTACCTCTTGGTATGATAGAACTTCGAACACCGTTAGGGACTTCAACCCCTCACAAACAAGACTGGTTCGAATATGTTCCTGAGCGGCGTCCTAGACAATATATGGGCGATGCCCTAGCTATGATGGCAGAATACGTACTCAATGACTCTCAACCATACCCAGGTGACAAGACAAACCCTGAAGCAGCCAGTCCAGCTCAACGGTACCGGTTTGACGTGGTCCAAAAATCGCCTGAATGGCATTGTATTTATGATCGAGTAACTGAATTCGATATTGACATTCCCACTCACCTGCTGGAGAATAAACATTTTTGCCTTGCAGATTGGTACGCAAACTTACGTGCGCACTTCCTAGACCTCCCTCGAAGAACCTGGGAGCAAAAAAACTTAACTTTAGCAGAAGCTCATTGTTACGTTGCAAGTAACTTGCTTCGTGACAGCGTGAATAGTGTATTCCCAGGAGTTAATAACGAATGGGATGCGGAAAGCCGCTTCTACACTGAAATAAGTCTTCAATCCGACCTAGAATATACCATTTATGATCACTTCAATGAATTTATGATCAACATCGACGCTACTCACATAAGAAATCCACACTTTGATCTTGTAAACTGGTTCCGCCTTGTTCTATCACGCCAGCGTGAAAGTCTGAATGAACGAATTAGGAGTTTTCATGATGAAGAATCCGATGAGGAAATACACACACCGGAGGACGTGCCTAATCATCGGCGGTCATGGGAAGGACCTGATGATGACGATGCCCCGAGCGCATCTGGATCCTCAACAGAGGTACTATATCATGGCCGTAATCTGGACGCCCACGTCGAGTTTGAAACCCATGAATTAAAACAATTCATGAAAGCTCTTATCAAAGACATGAAAATGTTCAAAATGTTGAGCCACAAGGGCGCTATGCAGCTCAACGGCATCCAAGTTACACGTGGAGCATATGCTGCTGTTCAAAGGAACTCAGCAATGTTGAAGAAAGCAAAAAGAATCGTACCCAGACCACTTGTCATCGTGGTGAAGCTGAACGGCCACCCAGTGCGTGCGCTGCTAGACTCTGGATTGCTGGGAGATTTTGTGTCTACCCAGATCGCAGATCAGCTCAAGCTAGAGCGCGTGGCACTCGATGCACCCCTAGATCTTCACTTGGCCGTCCAAGGCTCGAGATCTAAAATAAATACCTCAGTTAAAGCTCGACTGGAATATGAAGGCATTAGTGAAGAACGTACCTTCGACGTCATTAATTTGGCAAATTATGACATGGTGTTGGGAACGCCGTTCCTGTTCCAGCACCAGATTTGTTTGGGATTTAATCCCTCACGAGTTGTCGTTGGCAGCAAAGCCAGTAGGCCTATCGAAGGAAAATCGACGGCAGCTATCCTGTCTAGTGCGATCGACATCGACGATGTCGAATCAGCGCGTCAAAAGTTAATAAAATTAGCCATGCCATTGTGCAGAGAAGTAAATGAAACGGAATTACCTCCGCTAAGGGCGATAAATCACACAATACCATTGATCGACGAATCAAAGGTCTATTCTTGGCGACCCTCTCGGTGTCCTGAGGCCTTAAGAAGTCAATGGACGGAGAAACGTGATGCCTACATACGGTCTGGTCGATGGGAGATTACTTCTACAGGTAATACAGTGCCTATGTTGTTGATTCCGAAGCCTAAACGTGAAGGGAAAGAACCAGAACTTCGAGTAGTATTCGATCTTCGTGAAAGAAATGCGAACACTCACAAAATGACCTCGCCATTGCCTGAAACTCACGGCATTCTACGCCGCGTCGCTGCTTGCCTTTTTCGTTCTGCATTAGACTTAACGGCAGCGTACGAGCAGATTCGGATCGATCCTGCCCATGTTCATCGCACGGCTGTTACAACACCGGATGGAAATATTATTAGTCATGTAATGCAGCAGGGTGATTGCAACGCACCTGCGACTTACCAAGCACTGATGAACTATGTCTTTTCACAGTACATAGGACATTTTATGGACGTCTATCTTGATGATATTATCATCTATTCGAATACATTGTTAGAACATATTGAACATGTTACAACGGTATTAGAAATACTTGAGCGTGAAAGACTTTACCTTAGTGCAACAAAGCTTCATTTTATCGCCACCGAACTGCCAATTTTAGGCCATATTATTGACGGCAACGGGATCCGAATGGACCCTGACAAAGTTGACTCAGTTGTTAAATGGAAAACACCCACGAATAGAGACTTACTTCGTGGTTTTCTTGGCACAGTGGGATACCTCGCTGATAATATACCAAACGTTCGAATTCCGATGGGCATCTTGAGTTCGTTAACTGGCGATAAAGTCCCTTTTCGATGGGGGTTCACTCAGCAACGAGCATTTGAAGACGTAAAGAACCTGACTGAATCAGCGCGTGAGCATCGCTTGACCGCAATCAAATATGGGAAGAACACCTTACCTGTTTGGATGGTAACCGACGGCTGCGCAACTGGAATCTCAGGTGTAATTAGTCAGGGAACTGACTGGAAGACAGCGAAGATCGCTGCCTTCTATTCTGCTAAGCTAAATTCAGCTCAGCAAAACTACCCTGTTCATGAAATTGAAATGCTTGCCGGTGTTGAAACGATGATGCGTTACCGTGATATACTTCAAGGCGTCTTCTTCCAGTGGATGACGGACCACAGAGGTCTAACTTTCCTGTTAAATCAAAAGAATCTGTCTGGTAGACAGGCGCGCTGGATTGAAAAAATCAGCACATTTAATTTTAAAGTTGTATACGTACCTGGCGTCGAGAATGTTGTCGCTGATGCTCTATCGCGCATGTACTCGAACGACTCAGCGGGAACGGTCCACGCCCGAAGTAAATATACTTATTTTGATGTCGTTAATGAGGATGTCGATCCACTTACCGAAATAGGCGCTCCCATTTTGGCTGCAATGATCGCCAAGCCTGCGGTCCGTCGCAGCCCCCGTGAGCACATCCGAGAGGAATCTTCGCGTGAATTTGCTGCGCGAATGAAAGGACATCGTTTCGTTCTTCGTGGCCCACGAGAACGAAAGGAGGGCAGGAGTACACCTTCCGAGCCTCCTGCTCTGACGAACACTACGAATACGCAGGATGCCACGTTACTACCTTCTGCAAATAATAGAGAACAACATGTCACAATGCCACCGGCTGATGATAACACGGCCACACAACCGGATCATAATGAGCCACAACAGCCGAGCGAATCGGCACTGCAAAGTCCAGAGGAAGAAAGTCCTAGCGGCTTAGCGAGTAATACATCCCTGATATTGGTTGTAAAAGAAAGCCATGAGGGCATCGACCTCCTATCCGAGATAAAAGGAAAATACAAGCAAGATCCTGTTTTCAAACCGATTATTAATAAACCTAAGGAGTACAGAAACTTCGAAAAAGATAATAACGATATTCTGTACCTAAAGTCAAATGATCATAAGCTATTATGTATACCAAAAAGAATGGTAAAAGGACGAAACATTCGCGAGGTCATTATCTCTGAGGCTCATTCCCTACTTGCTCACCTTGGCGCAAATAAAACATTAGATTATTTAAGAGATCATGTTTGGTGGAAAGAAATGGTATCAGATACCAGAGCATACTGCGAGACATGCATGACGTGCAAGCGCAGCAAACCAAACAATCAGAAGCCGTATGGATTGTTAAATCCCCTACCGGTCCCGAGTTACCCCTGGGAATCAATCGGGATTGACTTCGTTGGTCCTTTACCTGAATCCAAAAATAGAAATGGAACATATGACTCCATTACCGTCGTGATTTGCTTACTCACTTCAATGGTTCATTTAATTCCAAGCCGTACCAATTACAATGCTATTCAGTTAGGAGAGCTAATGTTCGAAGAGATCTATAAACATCACAGTCTACCTAAGAATATCATAAGTGATAGGGATGTTCTATTTACTAGTGTCTTTTGGTCACACTTACATAAATTAATTGGCACGAAATTAAAAATGTCCAGTGCTTACCATCCTCAGACAGATGGCTCGACGGAACGAGCGAACCGAACAGTCACGCAGATGTTGCGTCAATATGTAGACCCGGCTCAGAAAGATTGGGTCACGAAGCTACCTGCTATTGAATTTGCAATGAATTCAGCGCAATCAGAAAGTACGGGTTACTCACCCTTTTTCTTGAATACCGGGCGGCTCCCGCGCTCAATGATATGGGACTCTGCTCCTAAGGAGGAGTTCCCGTCGATCCGAAACTTCGCACTTCAAAAAAAATTAGCATTGATGTCTGCGTATGATAGTATCTTGGCGGCGCATATAAAACAAATAAGAGAAGCAAATAGAAAGAGAAGAAATGCACCATTCTCCGAAGGAGATCTTGTCTACCTCTCAACAAAGAATATATCGTTCGCCAAAGGATTGGCTAGGAAGCTCATTCCTAAATACATTGGGCCATATAAAATTCTTAAAGACTTTGAGAACGATTCATTTAAAGTAGACTTACCTTCACACCTGAAGCAACGGGGCATGCATGGAGTTTTTCACGCGTCCCTACTTCGCATTCACGTACCTAACGACGATCACCTATTCCCTGGGCGTCATGATTCGCAAATTGGAGCACCAGGCGTTGCGGATCGCGAATGGGCCGTTGAATCTATATCATCGCATGCTGGATCTAAGAAAGACTCAGTATTTGAAATTAAATGGAAGTCAGGCGACGTTACCTGGCTACCCTACTCCGATATCTTGCACCTGAACGCGTTGTCGGAATATCTTGAACTTCTGGGCTTCTCAAAAATCATGGACTTGCCCAAGGGACATGGAACACCACCTGCTGACGATTTGCAAATCTTCGTCAGCACCATGTCCTACGAAATTTCAAATATTCCCTTACCTCCTCAACATAAAAACCCCCTCGTTGTCGTCCCATTCCTCATCCAACTCATTCGTTGCCTACCTCCTCGTCTTCGCTTCTCTATTCCTCGTCGCTCTCGTCTTCTACGCCGCCTGTCAACTGTCAGCATGCCCCTGCCCGAGCCTAAGCCTAATCGACACCCGTCAATCACTCACCTGTATATTCGGCGCATCTCTCGCACCTCGTTCACCCTTACCGACACTCAGCAACCTGAGCTACGCTTCATCTTCACCGCCACTCAGGTTAATGCCATCATCATCATGGACGAGCGTCTTCGCGCTACCCGGCCCAACACATCCACCATCCCTGCAGGATACAACACATTCGCTCGCGTATTCAACGCCAACGCCACCGGCACTCATCGATTCGCCCATTACAACTTTACCACCCATGCCATAGACACCACCGGCGACCCTATCGACGCGTCCGAGTTCTGCATTGAACCAGAGGACACCGGTAATCTTCGCGACAACGCCGAGTCTGTCGACCGTAATCCTAAACGGCGCAAAATGGTGCAGGCTATGCTCTGGAAGGCTGCCGAGAGCAATGCCAAGCGCGACGAGTTCGTCAAGCGCCGTGTCACTGAAAAGAAGCTGAAAGGCAAGAGCGTCAGTAAACCTACTCGTACTAAGGACGACAAAATGGACGTTACCGATGACGACAACTACATCATCGACGTTGATGCCCCGAAGAAGAAGAAGCGCAAGGACGACGACGCGCCCGGCCCTTCTGGAGCTACAGCTCCTCTTGCCATTTAAGGCATCCCGTATGGTCTACCTGGAGGGCGGGTGTAACGATCCGATTACTCAATCACCCGGTCCGGAAACGATCACTGTTCCCGGCTTCGCATTCGCGTCGGCATCCCGCCTCCCCTCCCCGTTCTGTTATTTCACATCCTTTTATCACGTTCAGTCCACTGCGCTGACGCGTCCCCTCTCAACGCTGACGCGTCCCCTCTCTACTATCTCGCCTACTTACTGTCCTTCGTCATCCTTACTCATACCTACCATTTACATACCTTCTCCTGAGATCGTCGTGTCTCTAGCTGACTTATTCACCCTTCGTACCATATGGTTTATTGTCTTGTTTCTTGCTTGGCTAGATACTGCTCTATGTATATAAAGCTGTACTTACTGTAGTAAATAGCCAGTGAACTCGAACTCTTAAAACGGTCTTGTTTGCTACCGCGTGTCGAATCCTTTTCAGCCGTTACTAGCGTCACAGCTGTCACATTCGCCACAGTGAGCTGCGTGTTTTGCACCCTGCTCCGTTTGGGGGAGAGTACTATAGACGTATAGACCACCTCTTCTGGCTCTCCTGCCTTCTTGTATGTCAGACTGACGAAATCTCCTTTGCGGATGAATGTCAGTTACCCTTCAGTCCCTGTACCCTCCGCACCTACTCCAACATGTCCTGTGTGATGTGCTAAAGCAGCGAAAAACAAGAGAAAGAGCTCTCAATGCCGCATTAGACATGGTACACCACGTTTGGTCGCCGTACCACACGTCCACTCCGCGTCACCGTTCTTAATAGTGTATAATTTTCAAGCGTGCCACTTCCACGCCGTACCAGAACACGCATCCGCATTATGGACGTGCCCGTTCCTGGCAGCACCAATTCCCAGTGGAGACTCCCCCTGTCCAATCGACAACATCTGGCGTCTGGCATCTGAGCCCAGTGTACCCCCACGCGGCTTTGGTGTAGGAAGAGTTTATCCAGATGTCGTTTGGGATAATGGAGTGGTCTGAGGAGAGAGTGATGACAAAATCAGGAAGGAAGCGGAATATGTACTCTCAGGTGCAGTTGGAGAATAGAGAGTGGGAAAGAGGCGAATGGCCAGATTAACATGAGGACCGTAAATCAGCTGCGAGAAAAACACGAATGTTCATCCCCGTCCAGGTCCTTGCCCACGTCAATACGTTTCTTCAAATCAACACGTTCCTCCTTGTCGACTCCAGCATCTCACAATAGAACTATCACTCTCCTGTGTCCGCTGCTCGAGTATGTGCATACTCTATTCGTGAACTTGCTCTTTCCATAGTTCGTTTTCAACAATATGTTTCCGTGGGCCTTCTGTCATAGCGGTTGTTCCCCAAACTTCATACAGACACGCTTATTATCAGTGGGCTCAACGTGCTCATCATCTACAGGACCATTTGTAGCTGGAAAGCTTGCCCCCAAGTCGTCGACATCTCGTCCTTCGTCCACAACTCCGAGAATGCTCCACGTCATGATTCGAGCGGAGCCTCGGAATCCTTCCTAGAACCTGACCATGTTCACCATCGTGGCGTTATAGCCACTACTGGGAGGAATATCGCAAGCGGTTTGGGAAGGAGTATCGGATTGGGTTTTTGGACTTCAGGAACGTTGGGCATGTGGGCAGGCAGCACTGTATTCGTTATATGAAGTAGATCAGTGAATGCCAGAGAACGAATAAACCAGAGCATGCAAAGTGCTCCTCATCCAAGTTCTCGTTGGCTTTCTCTCTCTCTCCCACGTCGACGCCTTGGTCTGCGCTAATGACCTACATGTGTCGTCGTTGCGCTGCATTTATCAACGCATCAACATCCTGCTTTTATATTCTTCGCCTCCTCTACATGCAAGTGTACACGACTCATTATATTCGTATGAGTCTCTGGATCCGTATGCTTTTGGATCAAGACTTGTCGAACCGCTTGTCTACGTCACTGTCGCCTCTTCCTCTCACATTCACACTCCCCATTGACTATATCTAACCAAGCCTCATCGTGCAGAAAGCTACTGTGGCTCCACCCCCACCGACATCCAATATTGTTATCAAGCTTGAACACGGCCCAGGCTGGACGTTTACCATGACCATCATAACAAACCTCTCACTGGCCCAACTTCCCTCACTACGAGAACCAGCATCACTACTTGTCTTATGTTCGTCTCCAGTCTGATCACTACTGCCATCTGGAACATAGCATACAAGACTATTTATGGGCTATGGAAAGCGATGGCGCCTTTGACTGACTGTTTAGGTGAAGTAATGTCGGAAAGACAAAAAGAAGAGGGGCACAGTAGGGGTTCCATAACCCCTTTCTGTCTGATTAACCCACATCTTTCTCATCGATGCATCCATGATCCATGGTCCATGTCACCATCACATCCTTTTACTACGTCTTCTTAATCCCCGACATTCCACTCGCACTCTACTCACACACACTATTATGCGTGTCGGTGTACCTTGTTATGGTGCTTGAACCAACGCTGGACGAAGTTGACATCTCGTTTCGCGTCACCTCGACAGTGCTCATCATTCCTTCTACTCGTCACTCACTGATATTTTATCGGCGCTATTCAATTTTATATGTTCGTAACCATTAAATTCTTTTCTCAACTGGCGCTGATTGGTGTGCTGGACCCTGGATCATATACAGCGCCGTCCGTCGGATTTTAGACACATCCCCTGGTTTGAATGCTAACATACGCATGTAAAATATTTTTGCATTCTAAAGATGTCTCTGGTCAATATATTCTATCAACGCATGTTAAGGACCCAATACGGTGAAGCTGGGCCAAATTTAGAGCATGCACCAGAAACGAAAACAAAAGTTGCCACCTAGCAGCTAATCTAACCAAGTATCCGACAGATAAGGCGATTACGGCGGACTCTTCCGGGGACTGGTAACCGATTCCGGTTATTTGGTAAGACATCCAATTTCGTTGTTAAGCGCTATTTTGTTGTCCACTAAACAACCTGTTGCTCATCATAGTTGAGGTGTGATTACAAATAAATGTACAGTGGAACTATAAAGATTAGTCTAAATGTTTTCAGACCCAGAGAATATAAATCACTCGTGTTATTGCATTGCAATCCTCAAAATTGTCCGGCATTATTATTAGATAGTAGTTACTGCTGTCAATAAGTCGCATATTGCTCATCGGATTGATAAAATGAATATAAATTAAATATAAGAGGTATTTATATAGCTACGGCCAATACATAGTGTTAAACTGTATGGTTGTTTTGTAATTATCCAGTATTTTCGAAATTCACTCTGGTAGATTGTGGTATTGCATTATTTTATAATTAATATACATTAACCATATAGTGTATGGTATGTATTCGAATAAGATAAGGGACAAAATTCAAATGTTAAAGGACAACGGTTCAGGAAACAATGGCAAAAAGAGGAAGTGGGCAAAAATTAGTTGGAAACTTGGAACTTGCAACATCCATTTAGCCAGGAATTTTGAACCTTTGGTTTCCATGTTTTAAGCTTCGGAATTGCCGAAGTTTCAAGTACAACATGTCTTAATTGGGTTTTAATTTATAGTCGAGTCTAAAATTAAGAAGTTTATTCATTCTAAGCTGATTCAAAGTATATAAATCATAGACCAAAGAGCATTACTCAGAGGGTGGGTAAGTGTAGTTGTGACTCAGGAAGTTCAGATGGTAACTAATGGGTAACATTCAATTAGCACAATGTGTCTGGGTTATGTATAAACTCGTAAATACAGTACTGAAATATTGACAGACCATAATTTCGTGACATGTTCAGCGATGGCTTCGGTAACATCAGGGCGACATGATCGGCAAACACGGCCTGCCATCTGAAATTCCCCGATGTCGTTTGAGATTAAGTGCCTTCGCTCGGCATCATACCAGACGCCAGGCTCGGTTCTTCTCTCCCATTCCATAGTTCTTTTCGTAGATGTAACTCGTGGAGAGCAAGCACGTAGTAAGCTCTATTTTCGGTGTTGCAAAATGATGTGCATACAATTTTGCACACCATTTTTGCAACACCGAAAATAGTCGCCGGTCTGGAGTGTGATCGGACTAGCACTAAGTGCCGTTATCTACGCCCTGACCGCAACTTTCATTTTCGTTTTTGGTCTATACCGCCAAATTTATGTGCAGCTCCTGATGGGGTGCTTCAGAGGAGTGACGAGCGTTTATCGAAATTGAGTACTTATAGAGACCTATCATAAAGATTTAATCGATAAGCTTCCTGTTATTCAACTAGTATCTCTTCTCTAACTTGAAGTTGTATAGCCCTTGTATCATGTCTCTGGCCACCGCAGATTCTGCTGTAATCCACAAGGACCAAGAGGTTGATTCGGACGGCGAGTCCGTTCCAAGCAGTGGTGCATCTGATACTGACGGGTCTGAATCGGACGACGATAAGCGTATTGCCACTCCTCCTCTTCTTCCAATTGCTCATAGTATTGCATCCCCTACCGATAGTCTCTGTGATGTCTGCAAAGACCTCAATCTTTCTCCCAGTCGATTTATCGTGCTTCCAAGTGATAACGAAACCCAAAACAAACCCCATGATCCGAATATAAACATGGGAACTGTAAAGGATATTCGTAGCAGATCACATTGTCCATTCTGTCGACTTATTCTCGTTGCACTTGGGGGTAAAGAGGTACCTGACGAAGAGGACGGAAAGGATGTTTCAGTTGTTATGAGCTGGAGTACAGATGGCATCCGACCTGACGTTAACCAACCATGGAATCACATCCCCCAGATCCGTACTTTAAATCCTTACGCTCAAAAGGGTAAAGGAGAATATGTTGGGTCAAGGAGGCTCAATTTATTCCCCGAAATCACTTTACTAGCAAACGACTCACCCACCGACCTCAAGGCCTTCTTCGTTCGTCCCATTCGCGATGACTGCATTGATTTTAGCGTTGTTCGAAACTGGCTTTCGCTATGCGAACGCTATCATGGAGAATCCTGCAATAAATCGAAATTGTTGAATCATGAAATTATAAACCCTACTGATGAAATTCCTTCCTTTCGTCTGATAGATGTCGACTCTAATTGCCTCGTCCTTAGTCCACCTCAGTGTCGATATGTAGCGCTGAGCTATGTGTGGGGGAAGAAGGCTGACTTCTTCAGGACCCGCTCCGATATTGTTAACGAATTGGAGAAATCTGGTGCATTGCTTCGTCCAGAATTTTATGACGGGATTCCTATGACAATCCGAGATGCCATGCAGGTTGTCCGAGAAATTGGTTTACAATACTTATGGGTGGACTCTCTATGCATCGTTCAGGATGACGAGGTAGGTTCTAAAGCAGAGGCAATGGCCAAGATGGATCTTGTATATGGTGGTGCTTTCGTGACAATTATGGCGGCATCAGCGACTGATGTGACTGCTGGTCTTCCCGGCGTTCGATCAGGGACTCGAGGGGAGGGCCAGCCGATCGAGGAGATTATGCCTGGATTCAGGCTGGCTTTCAAGCCGAAATATCAGGATTACATTAAAGACGCCGTGTATTATACAAGAGCGTGGACGTGAGTCATGCAATTTATTCACTTTCTAAAAAAAATTCATTTATTATGACGACTAGATTCCAAGAACAACAATTCACCAGCCGAAGTCTTATCTTCATAGGAGGACAGGTTGTTTTCAACTGCGGGCAGGCAGACCAATGGCGCGAAGACGTGGTCTGCGAAGATAAACGTATCGTATCGAAACAGTTGAAAGCTCCAGAAATTAACAACATCGGAAATTTTGAGGGACTTCTCCAATCATATTCGGATCTCTCCCTTACTTATGAATCAGATATCTACAATGCATTCACTGGTCTCTCTCGCTATTTTCAGAGCGAGCTGAAGACAAATCTATGTCACGGAATGCCTGGTCTTTATTTCGATTGGTTCCTGCTGTGGTATCCATTACATGAACAACGACGACGGAAGCTGGCACCGAGTTGGTCGTGGTCTGGGTGGATTGGTCAATCATGGCCAAGGATGTGGGATTGGTATACTCGTAAAATCGATAAAATTCATGGGGCACAACAAACACGTACCTGGATCATTTGGTACCACCGCCTCGCCCATGATTCGACCAAATGCATTCCTATTCTACCGCCCAATGAAAACAACAATAATGAACAGTCGGATAGAGAGTCTAAAACTCGTTCTCAAGCTAGGAACTTCTATGGTGGTCATGTACGAGACCGGTTCCCATTTGACTGTTCGAAGACTTTGCCGTCCGATCGAACCTTAGATGGCGCACCGGAGTATTACAAGGATACTCTTAACCCTACACCTGGATCTGGCTTTCTGCAATTTTGGACCGTTTCTGTCATGCTCAGCATTAAGCCCGCGACGAGCGTGGCTAAGCCAGGTCCCGCTAATAGACCTCCTCGCCTCGGTATCTTTGGTCGTGATTCAGAACGCGAACTGGGTACTTTATATTTGACTTCGGAATGGTGTGCCATTGACGGAAATGTTGGAGGAACACACGAATTTATCCTGCTGTGCGAAGGACGCGAGGAGAGGGCAGAGAACCAACGTTATGACGAAGAACCTGGATGGAAGTACATGATTATGTTAATCGAATGGCACGGTGATTGGGCAGAGCGTGTTTCCATCGGATGCATCGATAAGCATGAGCTGAATCAGACATTGGGTGACGGGCCAGTCTGGAAAGAAATCATTCTCGGATAGAAAATAATTTGTTCACTTGTAATGATGTTTTGATACTTCCAAATGATATTCTACAATGTCTGATATCTTCCCTGAAGAGCATGATCTATCATATAATCTCTGTCACGAAGTCTTTCGTTCAAAATTAATAATATTTGTAGTTCTAGCATTGACATAATTGATCATGACAAAAGATACTGAAATCTGTGTAAATATGCTCTTTGTACTTCAGCCCTTGTCTCGGATTGAAGGGGCTTCCTTCTGTCGTCATATCGAGATTCTAGAGATTGAAAATATATGCATTATAATTTGTACTTATATATCTGCCGATAGATGAGATTGAATTTCACTGCTCTTCGAATACTGCTAGGCGTTAAAGTAAAGAGGACTGAAAGGAATACAAAAGAGCAGTTCATTCCTAGAGTAGCCATATGCCTGTCTGAGCAACAAGAAGCATTGGAGGACTTGTACGCAGAAGAGGAAGAATTTAAATCTCAGATGTCCGACGAAGAGATCGAGAGGGTGTATAAGGAGTAAATCGAACACGAACTAGAGGAATCACCAAAGATTCCAGAATCGGTAACCAGCCAAAAGAGGATGAAGGAGACGTGGAGAGCCTGGTACTGGAAAAAGGCGAAGAAGAAGAAGAGAGGACACAAAAGAGTAGAGAGATGATGATGAAGTTCCACGAGAAGTTGTTTGCAAGGACGTGACAAGGGCGTCGCGCTTTGGGGGCGAGCACGTGTAGCGGTGTGTTTGGCAAGGCTTGGGCGAAGAGAAGTTAGATTAGACGTATCAGACGGCCCCTAAGCAGAGAGTCAAGGGACAGGGAGACGTAAATACAAAAACGAAAGACGACGGCGATAGCGAGTCCACACCCTGGACATCAGCTAACGTCTCCAACATACCCTCGATATATATACGAAGCTTCAATAACTTCTCCATTCAAGACTTTGTAACACGACCCAGCACATCTGCTTTAATTAATCAAAACTTATTAGTGTAGTATGTCAATAATTTACCAATGATGGAGGAAGCGAAGCATGTGAAAATTGTAGAGTGGAAGCGAGTTCGAAATCGGAAATACATAGAAATGTACATACATTAATATCCAGCTCTGCAACAATTCAATGCCATATCACAATCTCGAACGTTCCTCGCCCTTCCCCACTATGATATTTCACTCGCCAACGTATCATTGACCAACGTATCACCTGATCCGGTTGTCTCCTTGGAAACATGGGTGTCCGGTGGAGGCACACAAAATTGCAGATCAGATATCACCCCAATACAATCTTGACTACTTTCGACAGCGGCTCTCTTCTGTGAAGTGCGCATTATAATTAAATTGAAAGTCATTCCAATAATTGGAAGGTTCTGTAAAGATAACATGATTCGTCTTCATATTTTATGTATTAGAAAGAGCGGCGTACTATTGCAGATACTACGTCGATTGCCAATGTACTGGGTGTGAACCAAACTACCAAGTGAGCGATTGTTATAGCCAGATACAAAGATCCTGACTCGATTAATACTCTCATTACAAACCGGAGTTGGTTTTTTGATGTATGGGATTTGACTTCCTTTTTCACGCTCCAAATACGATATATAATCGCTGCTGTAAATGGCAGTATCATGAGGATCAGCGAAGATGAAATTAATCTGAATGTGGACGTACTTGACGTATAAGAATTCAAAATAATAGTTGAAGCCCAAAATGGCGTGAGAACAGTTCCTGGACCAATTGTCATGTTTACTACGTGCCAAGAAGAATGTAAAGCCCCATTTTCAATAATTTGCCAACAAGCCTCCAAAATTGTGCAAGCAATTCCCCCAAGCCAGAAGATGAGCGGGAATATTAGTACTGTTCGAGACTTTTCGTAAATTATCCAGCACCGGTACATCTATCACAGATGCAGTGTGAATGGAGATTATATTTATACAGTAGATGATTTACCAGAAGAGAATCTGCGAGGAGCGCTGATACGTTCGCGTTGGTGCACTGAAAGGTAATGGTTATAAATAGACATTAACGTGTTAAATATACGAAACTAACCATAAGGATGGCATTCCAGGTTAAACGGGGAGATGAGGTTGTCGCGGGTGTAGGGATGGGTTGAGATACTGATCTGGCATCGGACATTACCTCATATAGGCTCAGAGAATTGTTCGTAATGTCGAGTGCGCACAAAACCGCTGATGCGGATAGCATAATCCAGCTGATTTTCTTGCGGAAGGTCCATCCATTGTCGGAAAAGAGTAGCCATCGAAGACAGAGGAAGAAAGTTGAAAGATAAAGGCCAAGAAATATGGCCCCTACAAAAGCCGAAGCAAATTTAGAGTCAAGATGTCCAGTCGGCATGGTGTACTTTAGGGTCCTGATGGTTGCACAAGGCTTTTATAGCATGAAAGTTTAGGAATCCGATTTAGTTATCCTTGTATACTTAGCGCCAAATCTCTTGATCGCTTTGAATATACCAGTGCTCACTGGAATCAACTAAGGACGGGAGAGATTCTGTCTATTTTTAAACCTGAGAAGATATATCTACAATGTTGGAGTATGAGCGTTAAGATTACGAGTGTTTGCGATTTAGACAACCCCCGCAATTCAATTATCATCGTATTAGCATTTTCGCATTTTGACTCATGTTTACTAATCACGTCGATATTTCGCATATAACTAGCGTACATTCGAGCTTGTATATCATCTGTTTGCCTCACGAGGACAAACGACGGCGTCGCGCATTTTAACATACAAACCTTGATCGGAAGTGGATGAGAAGAGGCTAACATAGTCGTATTTTTCACACAGGAGCAAAGTTCGAGATACAGGGCAATACCGGCTAGAATCGGCCCAAAGTCGAGAGCTCCGAGAGCCATGTGCAGCGTTTCCTATTTTCGAAGAGGAGCTGTTTATTGTATCGAAAGTGGATATAGCGACAAAGCTGACACGGGTGCATCAGTGCTCGTCATATAAGTAAGCAAGATATCATTTATTTTTTCCCTTGAAAGATGTGTCTGTCAGTTACATCTTCAATCATGATAGACCGATAGGAATCCTCATATTTTCTACCCCAAATAGGTGGTTAACACTCATGGGAACCCAATTAAGGAAGACTTTCAGCCACGCATCCAACCCCGATTACGAACATATCATTGGCACCACCCACGCCACTCCTCCCTCGTCTCGCCTTTCTTTAATTCTGGTCGTCTGCGGTGGTTCCACTACCTGTGATGGCTAGGTGGATTGTCAGTTTGTCATGGAGAGGGTTGAGTCGATAGGAATCCCAGAAGGTTTGAAGATAATGCAATGGAAAGTCTTGACGGCAGCTCAAGTCTCAGCAACTAAAATCCACTAAATTAATGTGAATGGCTCAAACGCTAACAAGTTTCCATATCCGTGATGAAGGAGTGGCCCCATACATGTGTAAAGAGATATAAATGCAGGTGGGGTGGGTATTGGTACAGTGTTGAACTGGTAGGACGTGAAGGCATGAATAGAGGAATGCGACATAAGGGATAAAAAATGAGGTGGCACATGGAAAGCATGATAGTGAACAAAACCTGAAAATGCAAAGCAGAAGTAACAGGGAGGGTATGAATCATGAACGTAAGGAATGGTAATATTGACATGAAGATGAAGCAGTAGATTGGAACCCGAAACGAGGATAAAGAAATTGGAATGAGAAAGAGAAAGAGTTCGATCGTATTGATAATATGAACGACGTGACGATGTTGAAGACAAGTGAGCTTCCACGCTAAAGGGACATGGCGAGTGTGGATGGTGACAGGCAGGGTGCGAGCGCAGCACATCCGGTGCAGGTTTGACAGTTAACAGTGGCGTCCAATGTCAAGCGAACGCTAGAGAGATAACTCATGGGAGATTGCTCAAAAAGCAAGAACAGCATTCTCGCCTGCTAGGTACCTCTCCCCTCCTCCCTCCCTCTACAGTTACCGACTGAACAGCACGTAAAGAATCAGCGTCAACCCCACCGCACTCGTCACCCTCCCCAACCCCTCAAGGGTATACCCCCCACTCGTAAGCGGGGGTTCCGGGGCCGCCTCGACGGGGGCGAGGTCCGCTTTCCATGAGGACTTTATCTGCGCTTCGGGTGGTATCAACAATTCACTGCTATCGATTGTAAGTACCGCGCTTGGATGGATGACGTCAGGCACAGCACTACGTCCTCTTGGCGTAGGGGTTCCCGACTCGTTCGACGACACCCTGCTTAACATGGGTGGGGAACGCTTGGAATAGCGGGGCGGCGTGGACTCGTCGTCTTCGCTCGTTATAGGGCTTTCGGCTTCTGATGGTACTGTCGTCGAGTTACTCGAGTTGGATGAAGAGGCGGACGACGAGGAGGAACCAGAAGAGGCGGCGGACGTGCTCCGCGTCGCAAGTGAGCGGGAGGGGGATCGGCCGCGGGTGTGCTCTGTTGTTGTTGGTGACGTGACGGTAGCGATGGTGGAGAAAGAGTGAGTGGAGGGGACGACAGTGCCGCTTCGTTCTCTCTGCCTCGTACTCATGCTCCCATTCCCACTAACACTGTCTTGCCGTCTACTGCTGAGACTCGCCGCCGGAAGTAAACTTGGCGACACGAGAGAAAGCACACCATTGTCGACCGAGCAGGGCTTCTCGCATGCGGGACAGCGCCCGTCGGAGGAGGGTCCGTGTAGCCACTATAAGAGAATATGTTAGGCGACATTCAAACCGTATGAAAGAAAGCAAAGAGCAAAGAGGTGGAGATCGGAGAATGAACAGCGTTGAAATGATAGAGTAGATGCCAAGGTAGGAGGAAGAAGATAGGATGAGACGTACATCGGCAATATGCTCCTTACAAAACATCTTTCCACAGCACAGCGTTCGGCATGGTGAGACGGCGTATTCAAAGCTGCATAGGCGACGAAAGAGTGTTAGCAAGCTCGAAAGGAGAAACGAAAGCCGTGGTGTAGGTAGAGAGAATGAGAAGGGGGAGAAGGTGAGACGCAGGTGAGGAATGACCCACGGGCGGGGCAGAGCACAGGTGACAGCGAGCAATGAGCAGAATGTGACACGCGTCACAGCGCGCAGGACACACTCAGCACTCAACACACCCGTTCGACAACGCGTGACACGGGGCCAGCACATCCAGCAATGAACTCTCGACATTCAACACCCAGCCAGCTCCACCTACACAGTCAACAACTGGCAGCAGTGAGCACATAATAACACGTGCTCGGAAATGTCGCGTGCTCCAAGAAGATCCCCCATCACTTCCCCGCTTGCCACGTCCCGAGTCCAAGTCACCACATATTTGGCAACATCCACCCCCCATTCGCAAAAATACACGAAGAGAAAGAGCGAACAACTCACCAAATCCCACAATCCCGATCCGCCGCACTCTGCCTGCTCTGCTTGGGTGCTGCTGTCGTGCTCGCAGTCCTCTGCGCGTTCGCGCTGTTATTCGACTCCCTCGCAAGTGCAGACCCAGTACTGCGCCATGACCGGCGGCGGGGTATGGTCGTTCTACGCGCGGCTAGACTAGAGCCGACGCTTGAGCCTAGAGTCGCCTTGCCTTCAGCTTCGGCTAGACTTGATCCTGCTTGTGCAGCAGAATTAAACGACGATGGGCTGGATCTCGTCGAGACGACGTCTCCTTCGAACGCGACCTCCACTCCATTCCCACCACCAACAGCAGCAATAGCGGGCTCGGCGAACTCCAACGCAGGCGATTCGGCTCCGAGGTTGAGTTGTCCGATGTCGTATTCGTCTTCTGGGATTTCTTCTATGCAACATAAAAGCGGTGAGGAGAGCGTTAGTGTGATGGATGGGCGGCGTTTGCGCGAGGGTTTGCATTTGGGTGGATGGTTGGCAGAGGGTGGGAGTGGTGACAAGTTAGAGGAGAAGTTGAGGTGGTAGTAGTGCAGAGATGGGCGAGGAGGAAAGGAGATGGTAAAAGACATATTCGTCAGCATGAGCTTGGGTAAACGCAGAGTTGAAGAAAATGAAAACTGAAAGTGCTTGAAAGCAGCTAAGTCTCGTGAAAAGCACTCGAAACAGCGATTGCAAGAGCTCAAACTCGTCGAACGAGCGAAAGAGAGAGAAGCAAAGTAAATGAACGCGCACTGACCTCCAGAATCCGACCCTCCCTCCCACCACTCGCCTTCAGCTACAACTGGGCTTTGAAGGGGCAGATGAGGCAAAGTTGGCTTGTTTCGGTTTCTTGAATTCATGGTACGGTCCGAGTAGAATATGGTGTGGTCCGAGTGTGTTTGGAATGACCACGATAGGATGATAGAGATTCAATTTGGCGTATAAAATGACCTTAGGCGCGTGAGGGTGGTGGTAAAGACAATAAGAGGCTCCGAGGACCGTCCAATAAGAGTTTTAGAGGAAGGGAAAGATCCGTCCGATAGGTCCGTTCGAGAGTATATGTGGATGGAAGAAGAGAAAGAAAGAAAACGCTCTTAAAAACAAAAACTTTTGACGTGTGTTGAACTCGAATGTGAAGAGCCCTCGTGAATATGAAAAGAGCGTCGTTATGAGGGCCGCCAGCGGCCTCGCCAAGAAATCGAGAACTTGCCTTTCCCAGCCTTTATCACGTGAGCATGGAGACGGAAATAAGCGAGTGTTCAGTGAGGAGTCGGGTGTCATGGATTCGCCGCCTATTCCCCTTCCCCCGCTGTCGGCTGACTGCTTTCCTGAGGCACAGGATGAACAACTCCTGACTGGGAACGGTCTTGACAGCAGATGGGCACGTACAGAAGGCGGCGGAAGAAAGGTAACGCGGCTGCGCCTTGAAGGAACTTGGCTTCACTGCACGCTTCTGATCCTCCACGGTATTCATTCCACCAGCTTTGAACAACATTGGACGTTCCGTCGAGGCGCAGATCGAATGCATAAAGCCATATCGGGACTGATGTTGTTCGGACAGAAACTGTTATTAGGGATGTAAGTAAGGACTGAGCTCGAGAGAAGAGTTGTGAAAATTCTCACAGCAGAAAAGCCCAATAACCAGTGTCAGCCAGACCTACACATCCCATCGGATACACAAACCAATCGATCCGGAGGCCCTGTAAGGACCAGATGAAGGATGGAGGGATTGTTGAGGATGTGGTACTAGCGGACGGGAACTTAACAGCTCGACATGCCGTTTTGGAATAAAATGATGAGATGGCAAGTTGTTTGGGTTTGATATTTAGGTACGTATCGCAGGAGGAGGGGAACGTCATGGAAGAAGTATATTCCTCAGACAATCGATCGTAGGGCGATGCTGATGGTCGTAGTTTATGCGGTTGTGGATTGTGGGGACGTGAGATGAGCAATGGCGCGTTGTGATTTTGGAGTGCGATGAAGTGAGGTGAGATGTGAGTGCAAACGTCCTTGGTCGTGTGATGTGTTAATTCTCCGTTCAGCATGTTTATGATACATACCTGGATTCATGCCGTATCTGAACAAGCGAGCAATTTCTGAGAGTTATGGCATTCATAAATTATAATCTAACTTATACCCATTATTTTCTTCTAAATACATCCCGATTGTGGTCACTCGCATTAGTACGACGTCTCCCAATCGCTAAAATTTATAGTAAAAGGCCAACATAAACATGTATAATATTCCTTCGGAAGCAATTACACCCACCACTCTACCCCCACTTACCAAGCCAAATCCTACCGTAGCACCTGAATCCTCTCTCACTGAGCTAAGAGTCATCTCAACAGCAGCATCCGACAGACCCAACGCGGTGATCTTCCCACCTCAACATCTCCATATAACACACAGATATTATCGCCAAATAAGCACCGTCTCGGTGATCTCCATCTTCGAGATTCGATATACAGGATGTTGAAAGTCGGTTCAGAGGTACGCCGATTCCATCCTCTCCCCCCTGGAACGCCGAACATGAGAGAATCACTACTTCAACATACTGTACCCCCGCAACTCTTAGAGTCTTGATCCAAGCGTAGACAGTGATTACTTCCCCTCCAACCTCTTCTTTGACAGCTATCTAATATGAGAAAATACTCTGACGGTTTTTCTTTAAAATTCTCTCAACCAGAACGTTTCAGCTTTTCTTCTGGTGTTACTTCCTATTATACTTGCTCTATAGGCTACTTCAATTTCTCCTCCAGGAAAGCATATCTCACCCCATCCACAGTCACGCAAAATTTATATGAAACAAGAAGAATGTATTAAACTGGAGTTCATCAGGAATTGAGTAGGTTCTCTTTATTTGAGCCTACAAGCTGTTCGATCTCTGAAGCCCAACTCATTGATATTTTTAGCGCGACTTTGACACGGTCTACTGGATAAGCGAAATGTGAAATGATCTAAAAGCGATTGTATCGACCACACCATCCAGACCAGGCGACGTTTCCTCCAGCAGTCAATTTAATTCTTTCCAGATATTTCTCACAAAAAAGCAAATCGTTCCCTTTATGTCCCGCCTTCAGTTTTGCCTCAATCTCTGGGAAAGAGTGTTCCTCTAACGACCGAATATGACTTTCGATATGATCTATCGCCTCACCTGCGCTGCAGTTCCACGCTCTCATGGCTACTGGTGTGGCGCTGAAAAGATTATTCGCGATATCGCCTCCTTGCATATTGGCTTCGGTTAACTCTTTGCGATACGAGTATATATCGTTGACAAGAAGTGCGTGTGATCCAAATATGATCTGTACCTCGCGGATGATTGGATCATCTTCGAGATGCTTAGGAATTGGCGTAGCATAGGCCCAATTCAACAGGGATAATGTCCACCTAAAAGGTCGCTGTGATATATCATTTGCTCTAATATTCTAAAGGTAAGATATCGTACCATAAACCACCGTCCAAAAAACGATCTTTGAGGTATTCAGTTAAATCGTTGTGGTGCGAGTTACTAGACATTTGCTTTTTGGCCCAACGAAAAGTCTCCTCGCAATATATCTCTCCAAGACCGAAGGGGTCGGTCTTCTGGTTTCCGCGGACGAGAGTGGAAACTTCGAAGATAACACGCTCAAATTTGTCTCCACTAGCCGGTAGTACAGTCCCCATCAACAGTCCCTCAAATCTGACAAACATCTGCTTAATCTACAATACAAGGGGTTTATATCAAGGTTACTATGAGTAGATTGCAAATGAAAGACACACCTCGTCAGGTGGTCGATTCTCGAATGTGTCATCGATCAAGAACCCCAAGGCTGATATCAAAAATGCACACTCAAGTCGATCGTCAGGCATATCAGCGAATACGAATGCTGGCCACAAGTCTACACCTTGGTCGAGAAACCTATCGCGTCCAGAGGATGACTTCCATGGCCAGTTCTCAACAAAATATTGACAGACGCGGGTCGATGTGGCCGAAACAAAGTCATCCTCGCGTTTGATGCAAGGGAAGCTAGATTTAAACGAAGGTTTCATCATTCCTTCATGGTAAGTGGAAGCGGAGGGGGGAACAGAAGATGGATGGAATTCGTTGGACATGCTCCTGGACGATGTTCTAGAAGTGGGCAATGGATTTGCGTGATGTAATGAGTGTGTGGGTAACTCTGGCTTGTGGTTTAAAGGCTTTGGATTGGCATATAAAATAATAGATATATGTAATGACTGCAATGCATTCATCACGATGTTGGCAGCTAGCATTCTATCCTAGCGGAATATGCGCCAAAGAAACGTACAGTGGCGTTTTACCATTATTGGACCGAGGATGGTTGTAATATGAACGTCTGGAGGTGGCGATAGAATGGAATGCCATAATTCGTCTGTTTTAGGCAAAGATGTTTTACATTTATTTCCCCCTTTTTTTCTACAGTTTGTTACGCCTAGATCCGACCTCCGAACCCCCCGGAATTTGATATCTTATCTATTCCTGGGAAAGTTGGTCTTTACTTTCAAAAACCATCGGAATTGACTCGGATTAATGAGAGCTTTCAGACCATCAGATTGATTTTCCCAAATTTTGATTTTGAAAAATTTGCAACCCCCAAAAGTGGAAAATGGACCCTGACTACTATTAATAGCAAAAGATAAGATAAGATAAACGATAAAATGTATTATTAAGCCGGATTGTCTAACATTGCAAAATTCATCATAATATTCTTATTAATTGAACAGTGAGATTTTTTTTTTTTTTTCACAGCATACTCAACCTGTGCAGCATTGAGACCATTTCTAAATTAGAATTTCAGTTCATATGTTTTCAATGTCATAAATGCGACAAAACTCACGTGTATGCATTCATATAGCGCCATGTTTTGCAAAAGAATGCTCAGATTGTTTTTGTCTTGCATGCATCAAGAAGTTGAGGAACAAGGTCTTTGCTTTCTTGTAAGTTCCATTAGCGAGACAGCAGTACCCTAGTAAGGAATAAAAAGTACTGCAGATATAATGAATAAGGCCTGAAAGCTTATGCAGTTTGACCTAACCTCGGTACATCTCAATCGGAGTGAGACTACGCTTGCCAGAGGCTCGTTGTGCTTGAGCTTGTTGAGAGCGACGGTTGTTCTTAGGCATATGCAAGTACAATATAGTAAGTAAGTAGCGTAATAGTAACTAGGCGACTGCACGGCCAGCGCTGGTTACTGTAAATTTTTTGATTTTCCGACCCAAAAAGTGGAAAATGGTCACGTGACTTTAAAAATTTTCGGACATTGCATTTTTATGTTTATTAGCCCCTGTTTCCTTCCAAAAGTGCAAACAGAAGTGCAAAATTCGAAAAAATGGGCTCAAAAATAAGAGGTCGGGTTTAGGCGTAACAAACTGTACCCATGCGCATGTAATGTTGATCATTCTGATAGTATCAAGTTGGCTGTCACTTACAAAGTGATCTTGAGATAAGAATCCCTGAAAGCGAATAGAGTCCTACAGCTCTTTAAGATAAGACAACGATAGCTCGAATCTAGTGCCAATGTTCAGTAAACCATGACAATAACTTTTTTCTGTATTCCAGCAGGGTTCGGGCCCAGGTCAACAGAAAATGACGCGTTTGCCGCTGTTTTGCCGCGCGACAAATCGGCTGCGTGTCAGCCCAAACAAAGGACCCTTTCCCGATTATTCATTATTTTCGGATATCGTTTCTATGCTTTTGGGGGGGTTTTAGTTGGTAGTTGACGTTCAAAGGCGTAGATAAAGTCTTTTATGTGGGTATCAGGATATGACCACATTAATCTACGCACTAGGTTGTACGCCATCTACGTTGTAGTAGTATATCTAGGCGAGTCATGTGACCGCGTAGCGTACATACGGACGGTTCGTGTTCGTGTCGTAGACTACACCAATCCACACGGCTACCATCCCGAGCACTGCGACTAGCTCCGGAACATCTCCGCCGCTACACTATATATTACGATCACCGTAGCCCTACCGTCAAGCATTTCAACAAGATTTCGATGGTACGGCTACGGTATGGTTTGGCGCCCTATATACTTGACCGTAACATTACAGCCGTACAGCGTCCCATCCTCCTACCGTTCAGGTTACTGTACCATTTCACTCAATTCGCTAAGGAAGCGAACGTCATGGAAGAAGTATACCCTTCAGTCAATCGACCGTAAGTCGATACTGGTGGTGGTGGTTTACGAGGTTGTGGATTGTGTGGGGACGTGAGATGAGGAATGGTGAGTTGTGATGTTGGTGACGAGCCTCGCATGGCTCTGTACTCGGAAACTCGGTCCTGACGCCGCTAAATCGAGTTCAGCATATCTATTTTCGACCAGTGATCGTCGGGGATGGTTCGGAACGCATCACGAAGTTTCAGAAGCCTTCGAAAATGCTATTTGAGCTCGGAACAACGGATTCAATCGCTGGAGAGGTTATTTTTTTTTGATTTGATTATTATTTTTCGCATTTTTGAGACATCAAAGTATTTATTTGACATAGGAGTAGTATCACCTGAATTTCTTGCACATGAATCGAGTCTCATGAGCGATCAAATTTATTTATTTTGTTTTCTAGGTACACAGGTTTATAGAGATTGTATATATCTATATTCCTACCTCTAGCCAGTATCTATGTCGACATTGGAGTGTAATGAAGCGAGGTGAGTTGTGAGTGCAACGCTCTTAGTCGTCTGATGCATTAACTCTCTGTTAAAAATAGGAAGCATATTTATGATTCAGATCTAAATTCATGTCGCATATTAACAATTGAGCTGTTTCTCTGGGAGTTATCACATTCATAAATTATAATCCAACTGAGACCATTGTTTCCTTTCAGAATGTATCCCGAATTTCATCACTCGCATTGGTACGACGCCTCCTAATCTATAAAATTTGTAGTAAAATGTCAACCTGAATATATATGTTATTTACTCGAAAGCAATTACACCCACCACTCTACCCTTCAATTTAAGTTAAATCTTAACCTACGTTCCTCTCTCACGTTGAACTCAGCCATCTCAATAATACATCCGACAGACCCGACATACGCAGTGGTCTTCCCTCCTCAACATCACCATACAATACATAGCTAACATCGCTAAGAATAGGCGTCTCTCGGTGGTCTCCATCTTCGAAACTCGATCGATATATGGGACGTTGAAAGTTGGTTCAGAGGTAGGCTGATTCCATCCCCTCCCCCCTCGAACGCTGATCATGAGAGAATCACTACTCCAACACACTGTCCTCCAAATACATCGCTAAGTTACCGCTAATCTTAGGGTCTTGATATCCGGGCGTTGAAGGTGAGCACTGTCCCTCCAATCTCTTCTTCGACGGCTATCTAATATTAGTAAATTCTTGGACGTTTTTTCTTTAAAATTCGCTCAACCGGAATTTTTTTGCTTTTCTTCTGATTTACTTCCTACTACGTCCTTTAATTTCGTTGTCCACTACCCATTTATATATAACGTTGATTGTTATTTCAAAAGCTGCACTAATTATATCATCAATTTGATTTTTTGAACAGAGCTGGTTTAACGAATCTCTTCCACTGGAACTCCCAACCGTGCGAAATGAGGCCGGCCTCAAAAATGTGTCACCGCATCGCTCATCCTTTGCCTATTTTTCGCTTCTCTATTGGACCCATTTCCCCATTCGCGATTGCTCCACGCTTCTACAAAATTTAAGGATCAATCGAGCAACTCGACAGCATCGCATCTTTGGATCAGTGCATTAGCCACTCATCCGTTGGTATAGTCGAACCCCTCTTAACTCATACTCCTCATACCTCATAACCCCTCATACCCCATAGATTTTTGGGGATCCCGACTTGGTAGGCGGGAATTTCGAACCCATAACTCATAAGTCCGCGAAACTCAATAACCCATACAGTGTTGGGTGAAAAACCCATAAATTTTCTGCACGGTGGACGCGTGAGAACAGAGTCAACAAGGGCAATCGAGCTTAATTGAAGGAGCAAATGACAGTTTACAGCTGTAAATACATATGCCCCATTGTTTCTTTCTTTTTTCATTCCGTTAGCCACTATATGTACAGATGTAAATACATATGCCGCAGTATTTTATTTTTACATTTCGTTAGCAACTACAGTTCCAACGTCTTTGCTCGATACCATGGCCCCGAAACCTCTCGACATTCTGAAGAAAGGCCTCGCAAATTTACAGAAAGATGTAAAAGGGCGTAAAAACAAACTTGAGGCGCGGCTATCACAAAAGAAATTCATCTCGTTCTTAGACGAGCGCTGGCTTGACAATGAAGCCAATGTCATAGATGAACGGCTTGTTATCGACGGTTTAGAAAAGGCCTGATCCCGTCGCTCGCAAATTGGAGACCATTTTAGCATCATTCAGCCGTCAACTCCACTTGATAGGACTAATGCGATGAGAAGCACCACTTTGACTAAACTTTTCCCGAGCACCTTAGTCTTTAATCGCCGTAGTGTTACGAAATTAATATTCGTTTAATAATTAATATTTTTGATCTATTTTTAGCAATATCCAGGTAGCCTATAACCTCTCATAACCCATACTTTGAGCTGACTCCGGAGGTGTATGGGTTATGAGGGGTTCGACTGTACATGCAAGGCATCGAATATTTGTGACGAAAAACCAAAGCTCACCCAAGTCAGCAACATAGAGCTGGTGAGACTATTAAATCTATATCTCAAATTATTCCAGTGTCTGGTCTTAACGATTCATAAGAAAGCTGTCGAGCTACAGGTAGAAATATTTGTCTGCAGGTGCTAACTACTTACAACTGTAACGTCCACAAGAAGCTGACCAATCAGCATTTCCTCTATACAACCCTTGTACTAACTTCGAATATCGTTCGCAAAACTCTAAATCTTCTCCAGTGTAGTTTTTCTTCAATTCGGCTTCGATATCAGGGAGAGATGCCTCCAAGCTACAAAGACGGTCTTCAACGTATCTGATGGCGTCGTTCTCGTTTAGATGCTTTTCGTGCATGACAACTGATATGGAGTTCATCAGGATGCCATCGGATCCACTCATACGCGCTTCCAATACTTCGCGACGGTATGAAAAGAGATCGTTAACGAATATTCCATACAAACCACAAGTGAGGATAAGTTCTTTAAAAGACGAGTCGTCCTTAATATGCTGAGGGACTTTTATATTGTACCACCAGTCAGTAAGGGACATGGCTAATCTTTCAATATTCATCTCCTTAGAATTTTGTTAAAAATCATCTAAAATCACTCACATCACTCCAACATCGTTAATACGATGTTTGAGATAGTTGTCCAAGCTATCGAGAGTGGAAGAATCAGCACGTCCACGACCCATCGACTCTTTGAGCCAAAGATAATGTTCCTTGCAGTAAAACGTCCCATCTGTGGCTCGCATGCGTCCATAGATATCAGCGACAGCACATTCCATTTGATTCTCAGGAGGTATCGTTCCGAAAACCAGCCCCTCAAACCGGTTTGCAAACCGTTTTACCTGAAAAGATAACAGCTATAAAGAAGCGTCAAAATACCAGGAAAATGACACGCACCTGCTCTGGCGCACAAGTCTCTATCGCATCATCTAATAGAAATCCCAAAGCACATAATAGTGCAGCGGTTTCCATCCGATCATATAGCATGTCTGGCGCCGCGAAAGCACCCCACCACGTAAGATCATGGGTGAGGAACCTCTGATATTCATCCACACTTTTCCATGGCCAGTTGGACGCAAAATATTGATTTGCAGACTCTACGGCAGCCGTATGGTCTTTGCCGGGAAGAAGTGGCAACTTTGATCGAAAAGAGGGCTTGGAGGGAAGAGCGTTTCCGTCGGCTGCAGAAAATGCTGAGAGAGATGCAGAGAGGGTACCAGTCGAATTGAGCGCGTCCATTGAGCTGGGGTGGGGGTACTGAGATTTCCAATTGACAGACGATCATTTCTTTATATAGATATATTCTATGAGATATGTGGCGTACAATTTAATCTTAATTGTTGTGCTCCTGTCAGCTCCAGCTGAAGGGGGAAATGAATGAGCGGCGGGCGAGCAGGAAAGAAGACCCAAACGACGGTCAACTTGGGAGATTATTCAGATAGTTATGAAATGCAATCCTTCACCGCTTGAGTAATTCGGCTCAGTTCTCAAGCGAGATTTCAGACGTTGACAGAGAACATGAACAGCGTGAGTTCGAATAGGAAAGTTTAATTGACGTTGAAGAGTCGGTGGCTGTGACGAGTACCTACAGTCATATTTGTGTTTATCATAGGCTGAATATCACATGCTCACTCACAGCCAAACTACACTCAGTGATCGAGTCGACTTACGCGTATTCTTCATTGTGAACGATGACGACACTTGAATATATAAACATACAAAGACGAAAATGTTATGAAGGTACGGTGTGTCTACTCTCGTCACCGCCGTCGGAAGAAAAAGGACGGCCGCACGAAATCCGACCAACCCCAAGGATCACCAGAGCACTCCCAAACCCTTCCCCCCCACTTTCGACCTCGACCCGCCCAAGAAGTCTATCAATATTATCCATAGCTCTCTGCATCACCAACTCTCTCTTTAATATCACAGCTACTCCTTTCTGAGGCCCTGCCGTCCAGCACGGGTAACGCAAATGCACCACCAACAGCGTCAAATCCACGCAGAAAGGCCAACCTGGAGCGTCCAACACTTCTCTCTTCAAGGGACCTGTTGTCGATTCCGATACAATCATGATTTCCAACTTCAAGCGGTTTGTAACGAAAATAGGCCAGTGTTTTGGGTGCAGGATAGGCTGGAGGTGATCGTGCTTTGGAAGAGGGGTTGGAAGGTTACGGGGACGTGGATGGCAGTTTACGCATTTTTATGTGCATGTCTTTTTGTCTGTTCACTCAATATCTCTCACGCACCCTCTGAAGACTATTTTCCCGTTTGATCTTGCTCATCTCACACGCGGCTTTGATTGCAGGCATACTTGCGACATACCCGTACCCCATCGCCACAGATACCGATCTTCTCTATACCACTAGTAGTGAACCTAAGTCAGCAGATGCGTCGTCTCAACCCACTGCAACCTCATCATGGCCTGTAGCAGAAGGAAGTGTAGACTGGCAGGAGAATATACAGACGATCCAGAACCTTACGGGCGCGTTATAAGTTCCCCACCCTCCCCAAGCCCTCACGTGTATACTCCCCACTCGAAACTTACGGGGATTCAGGGCGAGTTCGGCGTTCCATAATGATCTTATCTGCACTTCTTATGCTTGATTTGGTTGATGTGGGGAAGTGGAAGATGGTGCTAAAGATACAACCGCTGATCGGCCAGAGGGTACAGTAGATGCAGAATAAGGAGAGAGGACACGGGCATCACTACCCCTCGGTGTTGGCATAGGCATCCCGGACTCGCTTAATACATCCGCCCTGCTAAACACAGGCGGGGGTTGCTCCGAATGGCGCGGTGCCAGCGTCGCCTCATCGTCATCGCTCGTAATCGGGCTTCCGGTCTCTGATGGTGTTGATGTCGAATTGTTCAAATTGGATGAAGGGGCAGACGAAGAGGAGCAGGTGAAGTTAGCAGACATTCTTCGCGTTGCGAGTGAGAGGGAGGAGGTGCGGCCGTGGGTGCACTCTGTCGTGGGTGAGGAGGAGGAGGAGGTGGTGAATGGAGAGATTGGGTGGGGACCGCGATGCCGTTTCGTTCTCTTTGCCTCTTCATACTCGTCATTGTACCTATACTCCCATTTCCGCTAACGCTTTCTTTTTTGCGTCTCCCATTCAAACTTGTCGTAGGAAGCAGAGCTAGCAAGGCGAGGGAAAGCACGTCCTTGTTGACCAAGCAGGGCTTCTCGCACGCTGAGCAGCGGCCGTTCGATGAGGGGTCATGCAGCCACTATAGGGGACAGAAGGGACAGTTAGTGTTGGTTCGCGTGCGGATTCATTAAGGACAAGGGGAAAGGGAAGTAACAGAATGAGAGGAAAGGGAGAATATGGAGAACAAAATGTCAATGGCTAGAAGCGAGAGGATAAGGACGATGCGTGGTGACCAAGTTGAATGTGATGCGGGAAGGAAGGAGTAATAAATTTGGTGGAGAGAGGGTTGCAAAGACGACGAAAATGTAACGTAAGTAGAAAGGACAGCGGTGACATAAAGAGTAAAAGCAAAATACGTACATCAGCAATCACATCGGAAAGTACAGATTTTCAGGTGACCTGAAAATTAGTGATAAACTTAAAGCTTATATAATATTTGCAGACTGACTAAAAACTAAACTTAAATTTACTAATTTTGTTGTACCTCTACTTTGATCGAAAATTTTGAATTTAGTCATATTTTATTGTTTGCTGAAACAATAAGCTTAAACTTTAGTTTTGGTTGGACCGAAATCTTTGCTTAATTCATGAGTCTTTGTCAAAGTTTAATAATGGCCAAAGATAGACATTTCAATTGTCCTGAAAACCGTTCCAAATCGGGAAATTTTAACAATGATTTCGGTCAACCCGAAGTTATTCCACTCACAATCTTAGGGTTATTCCAGGGATAAGGCACACCAATCGTTTAGATTAGGACACGCAAATGATTGAATTTCCTATGTTTCTAAACAATGTAAGTATCATCCAGACTATATTCCAGTGTTCTTGTAGAGACAATTACGAGATTTAAGGCTACTGGTGGCGGATAAAAGAGAAATGAGAGTGCACGAGTGTTCAATGAACTCTATGATCGTTATTTTGAATCGTTGGTTTCACATTCGTCGACACCTCTGCTTTAAACGTCAAAGTGATGATGGTTCCACAATCAGTACAGTATTTATTTAACGCTGTATTCCACCAACAACCAGGCAACTTATTAAAGAAGTGCTATATCTCCCTCATTAAAAGCTTTGTCGAAGCACCAAGAATCCTATGTATAATCGTGATCCAAGTTCTGTTGAGCTGATTGAGTCGATACAACTGAAGCCTGAAGATCTGAGTGAAAAAGGATTTAGGCAACGCAATGTGTAGGCCGGTCTGTTTCGATGGATGGAGGCGAGGACAGGTACAACGGAGGCATAAGAGGCGCAGCACCACATATTTGTTCATATAAAAGCCATTATACTACTTTTAAAAAGAGGTTATCGGAATTTCTATCGATTTTACTACATGACGATCCACACCATGGGCTCTCATAGCGCCTTGACTGTAGCACCAATACAAAGGACCCTAATACTGAATTCTCTTTACGCCATGAGATCGGTAAAGCATGAAACCCAGATAGTGCTGTGAAACGCTAGACACTACACTCTTGACTGGGATTTTCATAAAATAACCACAGGTCATGTAACTATCCGAACCTCAACGTAAATATGCGCCATAGTCGAGATAGCTGCGAGGTCAGAGACAGAAATACGGGAGGGTGGGAAAATCTTTGTGTGAAAAGATAGATATGATAGTTAACATGCGATGACCTACCTTCCTGCACGAGCGCAATCTTCGATCTGAGCGTGAAGCCGAGAAAGCAGACAATAAACACACCCACGGATTGCCAGAGCATTCCTGGACGAATGTCCAGCACATATATTGACGATACGGGCGAATACAAACATAAGAAGGGATGGGGGTACAGAATAAGCACCAACGGCATGGTCCAAGAACGTGGGAGGTCGTCGATTTTATGAGACTAGGATGTAGATTACTCATGATGACGGTCCTCGAGGATCTACTGGACACGCACATACCACTGGAAGATCCATTCACATTTCAGCCTCTTCTACGCGACCCGAGCTTGGCGTAACGAGCGATAAGTATGTATGCAGGATTGTTAGGATTGAAAATGGCTGGCACTGGCGAGAGATTTTAACATTGGGAGTAGCGAAAGGGGAAGTGAGATGATTGGCGCAGTAGCGTGTGCGGGTCGAACCTGTGAAAATTGGGAGGCAGATCTAGCAAAGAGTAGGCATCACTGACTCACCAGCATAGGTATTCATCCACCAAACCTCAGCACGACCTTTGAAGTTAGTTTGATCGAACAGCAATGCCAACAACTTTACCTTCGATCACAGTTAACCACGGTCGTCGTTCGAGGTCAGAGCTTGAGCGAGACATGCGGGGGCGGAGGCTAGGAGGACAAGGTAGTTTGGCAAATTTCGGTGCAGTGGGGAACGGTGAGGGTAACTCATCATGATTCCTCACTATTGAAAATACACTCAGATCCCACCAACAGCACTCACTGGCCATGGCGTACAGAAGCTTGCAGGCTGGTCGCGAAGGTCGAATGGGACGGTTTTGCGAACATGGACGAAACCAGCGGATGGTGACATAATGTCAGAGACCATGACAGTATTGTTTTGGGAGTAAAAGAACTCATAAGGGATGGCAGGCGTGTAAGGTAGGGGACTACGTGTTAGCTTGAGAGAGAGATAGAGGCGTGAATAGAAGCGCACCAATGCGACTGCCGCGCGCGGGCGGCTCATCGACCGTCAATGCCGTATTCCTAACACGTGGTCAAGCCCGATTCAACTGACGCTAGTTTCTTCTTTCTCTCATCGATATCACTCAATCCTCTCGGAATGTACGTATGATATCTATGCTCTAGAATGTTTATATATTCTACAGATGATCTCGGTCTCAGTTTTCGATAGTCAATACAGTATGATTGTCATCTCCTATCAACGCTCGCCCACTGAAAACCAAAGAACACGGCGCTCATCTACAAGAACTTGCTGCGTCTAATCGTCTTCTGACATGCGCCTCCACAAACGTTATGTACAAAAGTAATTCAAATTTGTGTATCAAGACTTGATTGTAACTTTCTGCGTCTAAAGTTGTACTTCTCGGCTGAGCTGCGATTATCATCTACATTCGTCTTCGTTGGTGGGGAGAATATCTGTGAATAACGATTTCTATTTCTTTCAGCATTCACTCCCATCTAAGGCGTCTAACCTGGCCAACTGTGGTCAGACTATTTTGAAACTTTATCTGGCGCAGGTTATGTAGATGCCACTCCGTACAGGAAACTCCATCGGGCATACTTCTGATGCCGATCCTCGCGCTCTTGTGAATCAAAGGCAATTCAAAAGTCGAATTTCACTCCGCAAACGCTTATCTCAATAATTGCGGATCGTGCCGAATCTCTCTTCAAATGTCATGTGAACACTTGCATTGCATTCCTGCTGATAATAATATCACCATGTTCCCTGGCTGTCAATTATTCAAACTTCAGGGTCTATATCTCTTAACTTTCGGAATATTCTTCTACGTTTCGATTAACTTCTAATTACATTCTCGATCTTGCTCCTCGTCTTTGAGTTCAGTATTATGTTAATTGTAACTGCAAACAAACCCACAGATAATCATTCAGGCTCGTGTTCTTCACACGAATGAAACAGCATCGAAATGCAAATTTTTTTATGGGTGGCCTACTTCTGAGTTATCGCTAATCATCGCGTCTAGATTAACAGCCCCTCGACTCGGGTGTTACGGTCTTGAACTCCCTCTCAAACTTCGGGGATTACATGGTAATATCATATTGCTTTCTTCATATTTGTCGGACAAAATAGGCAGTGGTGAATCTTAAATTCGCTATTTATGGCCAATATAGACTTGCAGAATTTGACCCTGCAACCTGATCATACATAGACGCAGAGTGTACATCAGTTTTGTGGTGCTCGAGGCGTCTGGTATAGTGCATCTTAAGCGCGTGTCCTCTGACAGACATGAGGTATTAGATCCATAACGTGCTCAATTCCATCCCTTCTACCTCCTTCCTTCCGTTCTCATCTATCTACCTCCGTACAGACAACCTTTCAAGTAATTCCACTACTTCAATTCAATCGAAAAAGACGTTTAATATAGTAATAGGTTCCGTACCATTTTGAATATTCCCAGTCCTAATTACACACATAGACTTAGCTCATCAAATCAATCCAAAAGCTCCCTATCTCTTGAAATCGTCATAAATAATGTCCGAAAGGTCTTCATCTTCGTCTGAAAATTCCGAGCACTACTCCATTGGTAACTCAGAGAATTCAATCAAGCGTTCAGAAAGGTTACAGAAGATACTACATGGACATAAAGCCCATGTCCTCTCTACTGCTTACTCTCCCAATGGAAAATTCATTGCTTCTGGCTCTCGAGATTGCACTATCAGAATATGGCATTCAGATACTGGCCTGGAAGCTATGAAGCCATTAAAAGGACATACGGACTCTGTTTGGTCTGTATCATTCTTGTCAGGCACGTCAACACAATCTACTAAGAAAGTGCCGAGGTCGATACGCAAACTATCAACTCAAGAGAAAGAGAAGAAAGAGGAGTGAGGAGTAGAGACCTTTGTATTGGCGGTAAGAAACGACCAGCTAAAGACTACAGAATAGAGGCTTGTAATTACTACTATATATACTAGGAAGCCATGCACATAAGGTGCGACTAATTCATGTTCAATAATGAGGGAAACATGTGTAAGTAATATATCTACTGTGCACTGCGGCTGCATACTGCGGACATGTGTTACAAGCATGTATCTAATAAGAGATCGAAATGAAATAAGTACTACTACTATGTGTTATCCTCATGTTGTAACATGAGCTGTCTTGTTTGTCTTTGTCGTCGGAATTATAGAAACTGTTCCAGTAATTAGAAAAGAAAAAGAAAAGAATAATCAAAATAAACGGTTCATGACAATTCTCCCCAAATGGAAAATATGTTCTCTCAAGCTCTAATGATAAAACCATCTACATTTGGGATGCGAACACTGGTCAGCAACTAGGAGAGCCTTTGGAGGGACATACAGGCAATATCTGGTCTGCTGCTTATTCTCCAGATGGAAGACACATAATCTCTGGATCTGGAGACTGAACCATTAGGATCTGGGATGTGGAGACTAGAAAAACAACCCTTGGTCCAATTAAGGATCATTCGGGTGAATTAAATTCAGTTGCATATTCACCTGATGGAACGCACATCATATCTGCTTCAGATGATAGAATAGTAAGAATATGGGATGCAACAACCGGACGTCAAATAGTAGAACCACTTGTTCATCCTTCTCTGGTTTATTCTGCTGTCTACTCACCGGATGGGAAAGTTATTGCTTCAGCATGTGAAAATAACCAGATATATCTATGGGACTCTGAGAAAGGGACTCAGGTGATAGATCCATTGAAAGGCCACTCAAAGATTGTTAATTGTGTTTCATTCTCCCCCAATGGGATATATCTTGCATCATGCTCTGATGATAAAAAAATCAGAATCTGGGATATAGAAACTGGAAAAGAAGCCATACCAGCTCTGGAAGGACACACCAATGATATTGAATCTATAGCTTATTCACCAGATTGTCAACACATTGTCTCTGGATCAGTTGATAAAACAGTTAGGATATGGGATGCAAGAATACCAAGTATGTTAACATGTTTCACAATATAAAATAATTGACTTCCATTATGTAGAAGATAATGAGAGCTGGTTTCTTGAAGTATGTTTCAATCAATTCCATAGACTTCAATTAATGTTGGTTTTGTTTTTAGCAAGATGCATCCCAGTCCCCAGAATTGGATGCAGCAAAATTGGGTAAAGATAACAAATCTATTGTCAGCAACTCCAATAATTCCGAGTACTATCTTGCTGGACAAGAAGATAGATTCTCGTATGAGGTATGGCTATTTCTGGGTTTCATATTACAATACTTCTGATGATTTGCATAGTTTTTGAAAGAAGGAAGCGAGGCTGAAGAAAGAGTACCTGCAAGCAAGTCTTCCATCCAAAGAGAGCAAGGACCAAGAGATGAAGAAATTATGTATGCCATTGAATTGTCGGAAACTATGGGCAGTGGAGAGTATAATTTTGGAATGAATGAACTTCTGAGAACCAGTCAAGATGGAAATGCAGTATTTGCAGCTCCAGCTCGCCAGGTGTATGTGAGTAATTTCATTCAAAGTATTGATATTCATGGTTTACGAGTGCTCATAGACTGTAAATAATGTCCATGATTATTCAGAATCAGCTGGATCTGGGGCTGGAAATCAATCACGTAAATGAAAATCTATTTTATGCTGCTTTACTTAGTTATGGTAATTGAGATTTGTGTATAGTGGAACAAGAACAGCTTTAAAATCATCCAAATAGCAATTATAGTGGGATAAGTACAAATTATTCCCAGTTTTTATATTTTTCCATGTCTGCTTCAATGTACATCCAGTTTGTACAAACGGTAACAATGATTCATAAACGATCGACCTATGAATAGATTGTGGTTAAAGGTTTATAAAAGGACCTGCCCAATGCTTATGCTCATATCAATGCAGAACGCACGCTAGGAGCTTTTGTGCGGAAGCCTTACAGTGACGAGCTTCACTAGGCTCTGTACACAAAAAATTGCCCTAACAACTTTATTTGAGTATCTGGGATGGTCTGGAACGCATCAGCAACTTTCAAAATTATTCGAGCTCGGAACAACGGATTCAATCACGGAACAACCTATTTTGAGCTTGATTAGTATTTTCGCATTTTGAAGCAATAAAAGACTTATTTGAGATAGGAGCTATGCGATTCAGCGCCAAGAGGATGCTACCTGCATTCCCTACGGATCACTAGAATCCTATGAGCGAGTCTAGCTTCTACAGCCGCTCAAATCATCATTTTACTTCAATTTTGTAAATTTTATTCCTACTTTGTCTTGAGGGCTTTCATACCTACTTAAAAACATAGATTTTAGCTTCATTTTTCAGTAGTTCAGAATACCCCACTTCCCCTCATTACCCTCTGTACTCAATCGCTTCCACTACATACTCCAGTCAACCACTTCAGTTTACAGAATAAATTCAAGTTATTTGGGAATTCAAGTGTTAGAAAAAAATACTCTCCGCCAAATTGATTCGTTTTCGTGGATTTCAACTCCAAATAATTTTGGTCTTTTTGCGTCGTTTAGGCCACCCCTCCATGTTGCTACCTGAGTTTATTTCATATTTTTAGGGGCTCTCATAGTCGAGCTATCTTGGTGGCAATCTTGTGACATTTTAGCATTCTTTTCATCAGTCCTGATCATCCTCTATTATCTGTATCGTGCCCGTCGTGCACTCGTCTCATCATCCGTCTGTCTATCAGTCAGTCAGCTTATCAGTCTTCACCCTACATTTCCCATCGCACCATTTCACTATTCGTTTCCTTCAGTACACCTTCGCTTTCTTAGGAATTCAAGCCCCTGGTTGTTAGGAACGAAGTGAGCCCACTCGCATTTTCTTTCTTTTGTTTTATAGGTACACAGGTTTTATAGGGGCTGTATATACATATATTCCTACCCTCAGCCAGTGTCTAGTTCGACACCGCCGGCGAGGTACAGCCAGGCTAGTCGGTCGTCTAGCTAGATTCGCCCTCGCGTCGGCTAGATTTGATCGCGCTTGTGCACTAGGACCTAAAAATAGGCTGGAACTCGTCTCGACGTCACCCATGAAAGGCCCTGCTACTCCAGACACTTCCACACCACTGACACCATCGACACTAGCAGACTCCTCTAACGCTAAGGTGGGTGACTCATTGCCGAGGTTGAGCTGCCCAATGTCGTATTCGTCTTCGGGGGTTTCTTCTATGCAGCATAAGAGTGGTGAGGAGAGACTGAGTGTCGAGGGGGAGCGGCGTTTGCTGAAGAGTTTGCATTTCGGTGGATAACCGGCATGGTAAACGGGGTTGAGTGGAGAGGCGAGGGGGAAGAAGGGAAGTTGAGGTGGTAGTAGTGCAGAGATGGGCGAGGAGCGAAGGAGATGGTAAAAGACATATTCATCAGCATGAGCTCGAGTAAACACAGAGTTGAAGAAAATGAAAAATGAAAGGGCTGGAAAGCAGCTAATTCTCGCGAAAAGCTCTCGAGAAAGCGATTGAAAGAGCTCAAACTCGTCGCACGAGCGAAAGAGAGAAAATCAAAGTGAAAAGAACGCACACTGACCTCCCGAATTCGACCCATCCCTCTCACCACTCGCCTTCAGCCACAACCAGACTCTGAAGGGACAGATGAGGCAAAGTCGACTTCTTTCGGTTTCTTGAATTCATGGTATGGTCCGAGTGAGATATTGTAGTATGAGTGTATATGGGATGTCCACGATGGAATGATAGATTCAATTTGGCGTATAATATGACATCGGACGCGTAGGTGGTGGTAAGGAGGTTCCGAGGGCCGTCCAATAAGAGTTTTAGAGAAGTGGAAAGATCCGTCCAATAGGTCCGTTCGAGAGTATATTTGTCATGTGAGCAAGGAGGCGGGAATAAGCAAGTGAGGAGTTGGTGTCATGGATTCGCCGCCTATTCCCCTTCCCCTGCTGTCGGCTGACTGGTTTCCTGAAGCACAAGATAAAAAAATTCTGACCAGGAACGGCCTTGACAGCACATGTGCACATACAAAGGGCGGCGGAAGAAAGGTAACGCGGCCGCGCCTTGAACTGAACTTGGCTTCACTGCACGCTTATGATCCTCCACAGTATTCATTCCACCAACTTTGAACAACATTGGACCTTCTGTTGAGACTCAGATTGAATGTAGCTGATGTTGTTCGGATGGAAACTGCTATTAGGGATCTAAGTAAGTACTGAACTCGAGAGAAGAGTTATGTAGAATCTAGATTCTCACCGCAGAAATGCTCAATAATCAGCGTCAGCTAGACTTACATATCCCGTCGGATATGCAATAAATCGATTCGGAGGCCCTGTAGGGCCCGGATAGTGGATGGAGGGATGCTGAGGATGTGGTCCTAGCGGATGGGAACTTAACAGTTCAACAAACTGTTTTAGAATAAAATGATGAGATGGCTAGTTGTTTAGGTTTGATATTTACAGTGGCGTGCAAAAAGAATGCACGTGACAATTTTTTGGGCATTGTACAACTTGTTGCATCCATATCTTCGCTGTTTCCCGATCATTCTCTGTGATTTAAATTCGAATACGAAGATATAACTCTAATCTACAGTAT
>ML213635.1:43079-63065 GCA_004379715.1 Crucibulum laeve
AGCAGATTTCCAATCAATGGCCATTTCTTAGGGCCAGGAGGAAACTGATACAACGTCCGTTTACGCAAAAGCCTCTGGAGAAGAAGCACCACCAACATGGCTGCGAGTATATCCAATCCTTGAGTGTACATCGGTGCGTATGGGCAGGAAGGTGGTGGCTAGCGCCAAAGGGACGAAGGCGAACCTCAGGACAACACACATGATATTTATAAGTATGTACTTGTGCGTGGAGTCTTCCAAACGCCGAGCGAACCTTGATGACAGGCCAGAGTAGGGTCAGTTCTAATAGCGTTTTGATTCTGAGAGACGCTGGTGCAGCTGTGAGCCAAAATTATCAGACATACGCTCGTTGCGAGTGTGTACTGCGTTAAGAAAAGATCAGCCGTGATATAATATTGCTTTGAAAGCCTCATAATGCTTCAGTATTTTTTCACTCACCTGAAAGTTGCATTCTACGGGGTCCAGTGGGTCTGATGATAGTTTGGAAGGGTTTACGGACGTCAGGGATCGGTCTGATCTTGGTCGCACGGTATCAAATCGGGATGTTTGTCAGTGTCGTTAGTGTTGCGTACATACCAGAAAATCGAACTTAGTATTTTATCTTACAGATATGGGATTGTACTACATTCAAAGTGATTTTTGCTCGAGTTTAAACGCGTTTACTGAAGTCCAATGATCGATGTACATGCCGGCACTTTGACACATGTTTTTATGACTCGCTCACTTGCACTTGGTGCTTAAGCCGTGAAGCACGGGTGGGCTCTCAAACAACGCCAAGGGCTTTGGGCTCTGTAGGGAGCGATCAACTCAGCTGAGCCGTACATAGTGGAGAGAACGACCTAGGGCGGCGGGTGTAACAGGGTCAATAGTAAATAGAACTAAACGTAATGTTCACCATAGGGCTAGTCCTGAGGACAATAAATATGACACGAAAAAAAAAAAAATTCGCCGCGAAGCGAATATCTTATTAGCCTGCTGCCTATGGGTTCAGCCGTTACTGGTTATATTAAATAAGGTGTTCCTTGACGCTGCGTCTGGAGTGCCTTAATGCTTTATCATATCCAAAACATGCTATAAATAGCATGTCTCACATGAAAGGATAGATTATAGGTTACGAGGTGCGTAAAGTATGATAATTTAAACTCTTTCAGTGCCTTCCTCATTCGCACACCCTCCCACCACACCCTTATTATTATTACAGGATTGCTATACCTGATAGCATAAAATATTGTATATGTGTAATAAATTCTCCCATATTTACTTCTGTGTTTGTCCTTGAGCGATGACAAGATCATCGGACTCCACGGCTGGTATATTGAACAACTCTTATAATACCGCTTAAATTGATTGATTGCCGACGGTATTTTTGAATTCGTTGTCCTTGAAGTGCTGAAAGCTCAATGCAAAAGATTTAATAACTGAACGTAAAGGCTTCCGAATCAGTGGATATGAATGGCTCAAAAATCGTTGAATTTCAGATTTCCCGATGGAGTGTCCTAACTAATATGTAACGAATTATAGATGAGGTTGATATTGGTACAGTGTTGAACTAGTAACGTGAGGAGACATGTTGAAAGATGAAAGAGATGGCGCATGGGAAGCGTGAAACCGGAAAGGAAGAAAGGAGTGAGGGTATGAATCGTAAACATGAGGAATCGTGATATGGACATGAAGACGATGAGGCATCGAGGAATGAATGAACGGAAGAAGATAGCTAAGTGAATATGCCTGAGTCGAGCGAAGAGGATTTGGAACGTGAAACGAGGAGTTAGAGGAGACATAACACAGAGAGTAGAGATGGGTAGGTGAATCAAAAGTGAAAAGTGTTCCATGGTAATGTGAAAAAGGAAAACGAGGCGGTGGCGAGTGTTGAGATAGATGAGAGCGGAGATAAAGAATTGTGGCGTGGGCGGGCGAGTTGAGCACCGTAATGGTGATCATGTCAGGAACATGACCGATATCGAGGACGAGGACGACGAGAGACGAGCAACACGGACAGGCTTCTTTGACACGAGGGAAAGCTGCGCATTGTACATCAACGAGCAACGTGGTTTCCCTCTCCGTCAACCCAATCCTACTAAGACAGCCCATCTACCGGCTCGCTAACACATAAAGAATTAACGTCGTCCCCATTACACTCGCGACCCTCTCCGGGCCCTCGAGGGTGTACTCCCCACTCGAAACCTGCCAGGTTCAGGGGCGAGTTTGGCTTTCAATGATGATCATATCTGCACTTCCGGCAGCGTTTGGTTTGGTCGGTGTACGGAAGTGGAAGATAGTGCTGAGGAAGTAGCCGCTGATCGGTGAGAGGGATCAGTGAATGCAGGACGAGAGGAGAGAACAGGGACAACACCGGCCCTCGGTGTCGGTATAAGCGCCCTCGGACTTGCTCGATACGTCCACCCTGCTAAACGTAGGTGGGGGTGCTTGGAATAGCGAGGCGTCGTCGCCTCATCGTCATCGCTCGTTATCAGGATTCCTGCTTCTGATGGTGCCATTGTCGAATCTCTCGAATTGTATGAAGAGGTGGATGAAGAAGAATTGGCAGAGGCAGCAGACATACTCCGCGTCGCAAGCCAGCTGGAGGAGGAGCCATTGTGGATGCGTTCTGTCGCAGGCGAGATGGCGGTAGCGGCAGATAGAGACGATGGGTTGGGTACGATGGTACCGTTTCGTTCTCTCTGCCTCGTACTCGTTCTTATACTCATACTCCCATTCTCACTAACACTGTCTTTCTTTCTCCCATTCAAAATTGCCGTAGGAAGCAGGGTTGGCGAAGCGAGGGAAAACATGCCCTTGTCAACCGAGCAGGGCTTCTCGCATGTTGGGTAGCGGCCGTTCGATGAGGGGCCATAAAGCCACTAGAGGGACAGAAGGTACGGCTAGTGTTGGTTAGCATAAGGGTACAATAAGGACGGAAAGGAATGGAAGGAAGGGAGCAACAGGATGGGAGAAAGAGAGAATATGGAGAATAAAATGCCAATGACCAGAAGTGCGAGTATAAAGACGACGGGGAAAAGAAAGCGTAATAAATTTGGTGTAGAGAGGACAAAGAAAGCGATAACGATGAGTATTAGAATTACGGAGTACAAGAGCTGATACCCAATGTCACCAAGCTTATATAATCACGGTCACATGATGGGCACGAGTATGTTTTCACATTTCTTATGCACCTGACAATCTACTACCCTCTCATTTCTCCAAGCTGTCACTAAAACCCCTGATTTTCCCATAGACACACGCCCACTCCCATCATACGAGTAATTTTGTCCTCCAACGCACATTTCGAGGTAATTACAAAGATAATTGACGCTCTACAAGACGATTTATCTACCTTAAGATCATGCTCGCAGTCGTAAACTTGCCGTAGCGCTTCTTCCATTGTGTCGCAAATACATATTTCGGTCCATCACCCTCACTTGCGGTCCTCCTCTGCGAGCGCAACCGCGAAAAACGTACAGGCGGGGCACAATTACTTCTTTCAGAAAGATTATCAACAGCAATCCAGAGGTTGTTGATTATGTCCAAAATATCGTATATCGAATGGGAAGCCGTGATATTCAGGACGGCGATGGCATGCCTCGGATCTTGGGGAAACTTCACCGGGCTCATTCATTTGAGATCATTGGATGCGATTGAGGTTGGAAAAAGATGCCTTGGAAGTTGCGAGAATCTTTATCCCGTACCATCTGTGACACACCTGGAAATTAAGCTTTTCAGAAATCTACCAATCACCATGCTCATTCCTTGTGTCAATCTCACCAGTACCACATTAAATATATATCTAGTCTATCGTTGGGAACTCAAAACACGAAAAAATTTCGCACCAGGAACGGTACCACAAGTTTTCCGGCGTTGATGTGAGCAAATATGTGATGAGTCTAGTTGAGGCCAGACGATGCAAGGACCTCCCGGTCTTTGATTTCAGTCACCTTCAGACATTCATTATCAAAGTGGCTAACAAATCAGATCGGGAAGCTGTTAACACATTAATAAAAGTAACAGAGATATTAGAATACCTCCACTATGAAGGTATGTATCACATCCCCTTTATCGCATGTTCCCGCCTGAATGATAAATACCATCTCTTATTGCATTAGTGAATGACTTCGCTGGTGGGTACAAGGGTCTTGCTCCATCGATCAATCCTTCCTCTTTTTCGACATCGAAGAGGTTATACCTTCATTTCAGTCTTACAGATGATACTCAAGATCCATGATGTGGTATTAATATCGAACTTAAAGCTTTATCAGGACTCACTGTGATTGAAGAAATTGATTTGGATGCCACTGTCAACACTAGTGACGAGTTGGGGAAGCTAGATTCCGTGCTCGCGACAGGATTCCCTTTCCTTAAGCGGGTCACACACCGGGTAATCGTTTTGGATTTGCATTTTGACTTCTCGTCTAGCGACATCATACAGGAGGAACTGCTTCCATTGATATCGATAAATTCGAGCGTAACAATTGTTAATTTACGTCGAATGTGGAGGTGCAGACAGGCAGGGTGTGACCAGGTCGGAGGATGAGGGGAAGGTGGGCAGGCAAAGCGTACCCCCGTCGAAAGACGAGGGGCGGGAGAGCAGGATGTGCCTACGTTGAAGGATGAGAGACAGGTAGGCACCCTGGTGCGTCCACATCGAAGTCAAGAGTTCACCGACGTCGAAATAGACATCTTTTCTTAAATCAGTTCATTGGTTACTTTAAAATTTCACATACACACTAAGTTTTCCACTACAAGAACTCGTACGGTATCATCAGTGAGGCTTCTGATTAATTTCGTTCATCATTTCAGAGCCAGCGATGAGTTCGGAGCTATGACTTCTTAAGCTTCCTTCTTCCTCGTCGATTTCCTATCACCAGGCACGAACGACCGCTCCTATGTAATATCGTCTTCTCGTCTTTCGTTTTCGCAGTTCTTAAGCTTCTCAGGTATCCACTTTCTTAGCAGCACAGCGGCTCTCCTCTTTCTAACCCAGCAGCGTGTTTATGACTGTCCTTCATTCCCACTGGCTTACGGAGTTCCTAAAGCTGATTTCTCGGAAACTCTCTTCATTGATATCAACAATGACGTTGAACTGCTCTCCATCTAATACATGCGTCTCACAGAATTTTCTTGTGGTGCTTAAATCTCTTCGGCGTTGATATCATTCCATTCGCTTACTCCCGTTCCACGCATCCGAGATGTGGTTTGTCGAAGCTTCAGGCACTTCCACCGCGGGTATTCCGTTTCATTTTGAAGAGTCTATGTAAGTACTATGTTAACTACACCTTCGTACACAAACTAAGCTAATGGTACAATACCAGCAGCTCATCGTGGCCGCAGCTTTCTCCATCCAAATTCCAATGACGGTGCATTCGAGGGATCGACCACCTGTGACCTGGCCAACAGATCCAGTAATTTTTATGCACTTGGATTCATATGGATTAGGGGGCACCTAGTACACGAGTTGAACAAGCAAGAATGCAATACGAGTCCGAGAATATACATTGAGATTGATTATCTTCTCAAAAAAAAAGTATAACTAGAGTCTGATATTGAGACTGCTGTGTGACTGCAGAGCAACGGCGGAACTTGTCGTGCATAGCCAACCTTGTATCTCTGTAGGCTATGCAAGTTATTGAATTCTGAAGATTTTTGCCTGAATGATGTCATTACCGGATGAAAAAGCTCAATTGTCGTTAGACAAAATAACTTGCCAGTCTTTCTCGTCACGAAGTTGCTTACTAAGTTCCTTTATTATCAATCAACTAAGACTTTCGATGTTCAGCCCTTAACCACGCCTTCCATCAAGTTCAGCCACTCAGGAAAACTTATTAAAAATTGATTGAAAATGTAAGTGTTATTTCAAATTATTTGTTGCTGAAGGAAGGTATATATATACGAAATAGGTACATCCACCGGAAATGTCCAAACTCCAACTATGTCCCGGAAAAAGTCCTCAAACCCTTTTCTGACCTTCCATATCCACCATTTTTCCATTTACTCATCAGGAAATCGTACCAGACCCATCCACTGCCGAACATGAAGCAATTGTCAACGACATTAACTGCGGAAAAGATAGGATATTGGATGCTGAGGACAAAATCTGTCATCTACACCGAGAGAGTGTACGCATGAAAGAATATGTCTCTAAGCAAGATAGCATCTTTGCTCCAATTCGGCGCTTACCTGCTGATGTACTGGGTGAAATATTTCGCATGGTGGGAACAGTCACTGTGCGGAAGAGCTACCATTTGCCCTTAGTGCCTCCGGTCTCTCATGTCTGCTATGTCTGGCGCAGCGTTTCTATCGAGCTTTCTGAATTATGGTCCAACATCACTATTAGTGGTTGCAATCCATGGGTAACACCTCGCAGGTCTGTAATGGATGCATTCATAACTCGCTCAAAGGGGCGTCCTTTATCATTCAAATTATTTGGTTATCCTGGACAAGATACAAATGATCATGGTTTCAGTTCCATGGTCGATTTCATTGTATCGCATTCGCGGCGCTGGAAGCATATCGTTCTAATGATACCAACAACGGCTCATACACTATTTTTACTTGATAGGGATGCTGTTCCCCTTTTGGAATCAGTATCATTGATCGGTAAACAATATGGCCTATTAAACTGGTTTGAAAATGCGCCTGCATTACGATCTGTGCCTTTGTCTTCTTTTCGGTGCCCATGGAACCAAATTACACTCCTCCGCCTCTCGGAATGCCCTATGATAAACACATCACTCTACAAGACACTCATTCAAGCTTCGAATCTTCAGGAACTGGATTTGGGTATATGTGTCCTGCCTGGAAGAGTGCAACCTTCCATGGAAATAGAGCCCCATCAGATGGTTGAACTACCACGTTTAAAGAAGCTTTCTGTTCAATTGTTTTTTCCTGAGAATATTGCATCTATTCTTTCGATGATTTCCGCAGTGTCTCTCGAGGAGCTCATTGTCACTGACAATAGTATTAACAATAACCAGGAGATCATCGACTGTGTAATATCATTAATGAACAAATCTATGGCGACAGAACGCCTGACAGTGACCCTGGGTGATAAAAAAAGCATCACTGTGGCCCTCACTCGTATTCTGTTTGAGATTTCAGGAGTGGATGCTGCACTTCAGTTCGAAAAACATGAGTGCGCTGTCTTGTTCCTGATGGAATTTGCAAATCGGACACGCCATCTCACCTTACCTGGTGGTAGCCGGATTTACAATCCTTTTAGGATCAGATCATTGGGATATCGAGAAACAATTGAAGAATTAATTCAGACTTTGAAAGATCCTGGCCTGTTTATTGAAAAGGTCTTTGTCCTTAATGAGTACCCTCAGCAATACCCCCAGAGATGGGTAAAGCTTTCCTTCCAACGTTTTCTGATCCTCTCAAATTTATGGTCGTAAGCTTTGCGAAGGCGAGATACAGCTTGTTAATTTTAATTAAGTAGAATGAGATAGAAATGTTTATCCATCGCAAAGTCTCGCGTTCAACTCGACATTATTTAGGAGAGTCAGCTGTTGAAATTTAACCCCTATTTACCATTGTTATGCGAAGGATCCCCTATTCATGCTACCGACTCCGATCACAGCTGTACATTTATTCCACTCACAATCTTAGAGTTATTCCAAGATATTGTGATGGCTAGTCTCATTCACCACAATATCTGGCTTGTAGCATTTATTTAAGTAGATGAAATAACTAGAGAGGTTCAGAAAAGACCCTTGTGGCTTTGAAATATTGAAGAATGATTTTAGAACGAAGGGAGTAATAGTTGTAAGCTGCCCAGACCAAATGCTGACTAGGGTATCTTTAGTGACGTCGGCAGTGGCATCAGAGAAGAGCTTGAGGCGAAATTCTGGATGGTCCTTGAGGTAGGAGACGAGTTTTCAGGTCCAGTCGGGTGTCATGAACCATTTATTTTGATTATTCTTTTCTTTTTCTTTTCTAATTACTGAAACAGTTTCTATAAATCCAACAACAAAGACAAATAAGAAAGCTCATGTTACAACATGAGGATAACACACAGTAGTAGTACTTATTTCATTTCGATCTCTTATTAGATACATGCTTGTAACACATGTCCGCAGTATGCAGCCGCAGTGCACAGTAGATATATTACTTACACATGTTTCCCTCATTATTGAACATGCTTTAGTTGCACCTTATGTGCATGGCCTTCTAGTATATATAGCAGTAGTTTACATCCCTATTCTGTAGTCTTTAGCTGGTCGTTTCTTACCGCCAATACAAAGGTCTCTACTCCTCATTCCTCTTCCTTCTCTTTCTCTTAAGTTGATAGTTTGCGTATTGACCTCGGCACTTTCTTAGTAGATTGTGTTGACGTGCCTGACATTGGGGTTCTGAAGCCATGCAAGGCTCGGAGCATGTTGTGGCATGGACTTCGGCAGAGGTTTGCCTTTGATGACGGTATATGCTTTGGGCATGTTTGGTGAGAAAGACAGTAAGGCACTAAGGGAACTGTAAGGTGGAGATGAAGTGAGAGAGGAAAGTTGGGAACTGAGAAGTTGGAGGGAAAATTAGGGGTAAATCATGCTCTGTGAGTCTAAGGGCACAAAACACCACATCGTCCCAGCATACTCGCCATGGGCTAGTAGGCTGATGAAATTATATTCAAAATTGACAATCTCGTTTAGGTTTACAGGAGCAATCTAGATTACACATTCAAACCGGAATGAAAGCTGCTATCGAAATGGTTAGCACCACGTCGCATCACAGGAAAACAAGTTAACTCTTACTGATTCACAACCCTCGAGGGTGTTCCAATACCTGACACCTTCAGCTCTCGCTGACTACAATAGTTTATCCCTAGGATTGGTACTCATCTGTCCGAAGAACAGGCAGCTTTAGAAGAGATGCGCACAAAGGAAGAAGAGTTCCAAGCGCAAACGTCCGACGCAGAAATAGAGAGGGTGTACAGAGAAGAGCTCGAACATAGGTCAGTGGAGGCAATGGAAAGTTCAGAATCACTAAGCACTGGTTAGGAAGAGCATGAAGGCATAGCTATCCCGGAGAGCCTAACACCGGAGAAAGGCGATGATGATGAGGCTGAGAGAACCCAAAGTAGTGGGGGAAGGATGAAGAGGTTTTGGGAGAAGCCATTCGCAAGGACGCCACGGGAGCGTCATAGGGCTGCACGCCAGGGCCGTAGCTACGGCTACCATACGGCCGTAAATCCGTACCGGTACCGTAAGGGGAGAGCACGACTGCTCTACGGTACGGCAACGGTACGGAAATTACCGTAAAAGCCGCGCGATTACGGCCGTAACGGCCGTCGTACGGCAACACGGGTTTGTGACGCATCTCTGATTCTGCGCGTTAGTGGATTGAGGTTACATGTGCTTGGCGACGCGTCTCCGATTCTGTGCATGAGTGAAACATGAACTTTCCAATGCGTCTATGATTCTGTTCGCTCACTCACAGAAGTTACTATTATTCTCCTTGAATTATAGAGTTTATTGGCACGGTGAAGCATTTTCTTCTAAGTTGCAGCTACTCACTCACATGTCTCTTGCATTCTAACATTCCACTGTCATAAAACTGAAACTGCCATGCTTTTGTAGATCCTAAGGCATTTTGGAATATTTCCGGGTGATGTATTTTGTTTAATATTCTTTAAAAACAGGTGCGTCGTATCTCTATCATTCAAAACACCGCCATATATTGGCATCATGTTTGTTCAGTGCGCTCTAGGACATGACGATCAGCTTAAAATGCGAACAATATTGAATTCTTCCTATCTGAGAGCGATGAAAAACTCTTTGAGAAGCTAGGTATGTGCATAGGTCTTGACAAAATTCTATCTATTTATAAATGCCGTAACCGTAGAAATACCGTAACGGACGGCTAATTCCCGTACCGAACCGTGAACTTATGAAAAAAGTTTCTACGGTACGGCTACGGAAAGGCCGTAGCCGTAAACAACCGTCGATTTACAGCCGTGTGCCGTTACGGCACGGCGTGCAGCCCTAGGGTGTCACGAGTTGGGGGGCGAGTACATGTAGCAATGTTTTTGGCGATGTAGCAGGATGTTCGGCAAGGGATTGGGGCGAGGACTTAGACGTAGCACAGCAGTAGGAACAGCAGCAACAGGAATACATCACGATGTCGATATCGATCCCATCGATACATTCTCAGATTCACCTCCGACGTCTCGAGCGGATGCTGACGAGGAATTGATCCCCATTTTGCTTCCATTTCTCAAATGCCATATTCTCGATGTAGTTTGGCCATTTCCCCTTCAGGTTCAAATGCGTAGTCATCATGATTAGTATGATGTGGGATGTGTTATGAGTAGTTTTAAAAGCCAATAAGGCTTGCTCCTATTATTCAACTAAGGTTCTTGCACTTTTTTGAACTCTTAACAGTATCAAGTCCAACAGCCTAAATGAGTAAAAAAGCGACACCTTATACATACCTTCGACTGCTGAATATTCAACGTAAACTCCCTCGATACGGAGAATCAGACGATTTAGGCTTCAATCCGCGATGAAATCATCCTTCGTAGTCATAACCGAGGGAAACTCGGGCGTCCTGTGCGCGCGGCTAAACCAAGGCATTCGCGTCATTTTCTCTTGGCCCAAAGGTATTTATCAAACCAGTGCAGAGATCGAGCAATCATCACTACCAAGAACAAAGATTGTGGGGTTATCAAATCAGCGCAGAGACCGGGCAATTATCACTACAAAGAGCAAAGGTTGTGAAATTATCAAGAAAGGGCCAAGTGATGAAAACTCCAATTTCCAAAAGCCAGTGCAAACAATGCTTGAAACAATCCAATGTAAGTATAAAAACCCTGCCACCCAAAGAGCTGATCCCTCATTCTCAGCCGGTCTGAGTCTGCCATCTGCGTCTGCGGCGTTTTCTCCACACCATCCCCTAGATTATGAAACTCTCCCTTGCTCAAAATTTACTCTTCGCTGCTGTAGGACTCTCCGCAGCTGTTGCTGCTTATCCTTACAGCGAATTATTCGGCACTCGAGAACAGCAGTTAGGTTCCAATGTAAAGGAGCACAAATCGCATCCTTCCTTTGCTCTAGATGAAAGAGACGTCTTCGATGAGAATCTCTACGGGGCTCGGGACTTTGACGATTATATATTCGAAGCTCGTGATTTTGACGACATGCTCGAAGATAGAGACTTCGACGATGAAATGCTAGATGCTCGTGACTACGAGGGATATGAATTTAAAGTTCGGGATCTCAACGATACGCCTCTGGAAGCTCGTGACTTCTACACTGATGAGATGCTCGAGGCACGCGCCTTTATCGAGGGAACGATAGAAGCGCGGAACTACGAGTTCACCGAGAATGATCTCAGAGAGCTACATCCTCGTATGGCTGCTGGAATTGTTCGTGGTGTCGTAAAGGGCATAACAAAAATCGTCAAGCTTATTACGGGGAGGATTCAAGCTGATAAAGACGTACGTTTGCTTCATTATTATTTGAATTTCTTATTCAGACAATATTTACTCTCATTAGGCCCGTTCTAAGTTCACCGTTCAGGTTGTGGGCGAGTTTGCTAAGAAGTATCCTAATTACAACATCGTTGTCTGCCATACAGATCATACAAAGCAATTCAACGGAGCTGAGGGAAAGGATTGGGGACACAAGCACCAGGAGTTTGGTGTCGGGTTTGGTAAAACAGTCGGGTACGTTCATGAATTCCATTACTTTTGGAGGTACTTACAGACCTGCTTCCCAGTTATGAAATCTATTGGTTCAAGGGTGGTTGGTTCCAGAGGAAGGGTGATGGAGGATACCTTAATGTTTGTCTATCCTATTTTCTCCTTTTATTTTATTTCTAAAATTATATTTCTAATATTTAGTGGGCATACCGAGGCAAGGTTCTTAAAACGGAAGACGGTGGGAAGAGGATCACGTTCGGTGCATAGCAATTGGTTTGATGCATACTGGTTTACCTATGCATATTACCATTCGCTCGATTTTGTCTAAAAAACGACCCATGCATTTATTAAACCGTGAAGTTTGAACGCGTGCCACATACAAAGAAACTGCTCTCGAAAATTCTTTCAGTTTCTGTCATGACACTCCTGAAATCCTGTTGCTCATCATATATATACAGACACTCTTGTCGGTAAAAACATACACCGGCAGTAACTAGGACCTCTCAAAATATGAAGCGCCACTCTCATCATAGATAGACGTAGATAGTAAACAAGCAAACATATTTTGTAAGTATGAAAGTGGTGATACAGAATATAAACAAAATCAGTAAATATGACGAAGGTGGCAATGGGAATACTATGCAGTGACCTTGACCGTCACACACCGGTTGATTACTGACGGCGTTTGTGGCTGGTGACAACAAATTGGTCGATTTCCTTCGTTCATGTGAAACTAACGTAAGGCCTTCGAATAAATGGTTATAAATGGTTCAAAAATCGTTACATTTTCAGATTCCTCATAAAGTGTCCTGTTTGTTGTAAAGAGACATAGATGGGATGGATGTTGGTACAGTATTTGGGCTAGTAACATGAGGAGACGTATAGAAAGACGGAAGAGATGGTATACGAGAAGCACGAAATCGTAAATGAAGAATGGAGTAATGGAGTAATGGAGCGAGAAGGGTATGAATCGTCAACATAAAGTATCGCAATATGGACATCAAGATAATGAAGTAGCGAGTAGATGAGGGGCGAAGAAGAGGACCAAGAGGGAAAATGGATGGATTGATGAATCACATGCCTGAGTCAAGAGAAGAAGGCTTGGAACTTGAAACGAGAAGAAGTCCAGAGGAGAGATAACACAGAGAGATGGATGGAGCAAAAGTGAGAGATGTTCGATGGCAAGAAATGGACGATGGTGGCGATGCGAGCGAAGTGAGCACCGTAATGGCGGTCATCTCAGGAACATGGCAGATTTTGAGGACGCGACGACGAGAGACACGAGCAAGATGGACGGGCTGCTTTAATGCGAAGCAGAGCTACAGGCTGTACGTCAACGTGCCACGCGATCTTCCTCTCCACCAACCCAACTACCGGCTCGACAGTGCATAAAGGATCAATGTCAGCCCCACCACACTTGTCACTCTCCCCAGCCTCTCAAGTGTATTCTCCTCACTCGAAACTTGCGTCAGTCCAGGGGCGAGTTCGGCTTTCCATGATGATGATATCTGCACTTCCGGTGCTTGGTCTTGGTTTAGTTGGTATGAGGAGGATGCTGAGGAAGCAGCCGCTGATTGATCGGAGGGAACAGTGGATACATAACGAGAAGAGAGGATGGGGGCCCCACCGTCCCTCGGTATAGGCGTTCCGGACTCGCTCGACACATTTACCGTGCTATACATAGGTGGGGGGTGCTTGGAATAGCGAGGTGGTTCTTCGTCATCGCTCGTTATCGGGCTTTCAGCCTCTGATGGTGCTGTAGCCGAATTGCTCGAATTGGATGAAGAGGCGGATGAAGAAGAGCCCGTGGAGGTAGTAGACATTCTCCTTGTCGCGAGCGATCGGGAGGGGATGCGGGTGCGTTCTGTCATAACACTATCTCTGCGGTTCCCATTCACACCTGTCGTAGGAAGCAGAGCTGGGGAGGCGAGAGAGAGCACGCCCCTGTCGACCGAGCAGGGCTTCTCGCATGCTGGGCAGCGGCCGTCCGATGAAGGGCCATGAAGCCACTAGAGGGGGCAGAAGGGACGATTAGCGTTGGTTCGCGTATGGATAGATTAGAGGCGTAAAGGAAGGCAGCAGGATGAGAAAGAGAGGGAAAATGTGGATGGATAACAAAAGGCCAATGGCCAGAATAAGGACGATGCGTGTGAGCAAGGTGAACGAAAAGTGAGAAGGGTGGTGTGGAGAGGAAAAAGACAGTGAGAACGTAATGTAGAAAGGACAATAGCGACGTGAAGAGTAGAAAGAAAACACGTACATCAACGATATGCTCCTTACAAAACATCTTCCCGCAGCATAGTGTCCGGCAGGGCGAAACAGCGTATTCGAAGCTAAGAGGAGTATATTAGCAAGGCTGGGAAAGAAAAACTATGACAAACACATGAATAAAAGCACAACTCACCAAATCCCACAATCCCGATCCGCCGCACTCTGTCTGCTCTTCTTCGGTGAGGTAGTGCTAGAAATCGCGCTGTTGTTCGACTCCCTAGCGAGCGCAGACCCTGTACTGCGCCATGACCGTCGGCGAGGTATGGCGGGTCTGCGACCTGCCAGACTAGTCGGTCGTGCGGCTAGATTCCTCCTAGCGTCGGCTAGACTTGATCTCGCTTGTGCAGGACTTAAAAATAGGCGGGATCTCGTCTCCACATCGCCCATGAATAGCCCTGCTACACCAGACGCTTCCACACGACTGACACCATCAGCACTAGCAGACTCCTCTAACGCTAAGGCGGGTGACTCGGCGCCGAGGTTGAGCTGCCCAATGTCGTATTCGTCTTCGGGTGTTTCTTCTATACCGCATAAGAGTGGTGAGGAGAGAGTGAGTGTCGAGGAGTGGCATTTGCAGGATGGTTTGGATTTGGGTGGATAGTTGACGTGGTCGATGGAGGGTGAGTGGGGAGGCGAGGAGGAAGAAGGGAAGTTGAGGTGTTGGTAGTGCAGAGAGTGGCGGGAAGGGAAGGAGATGGTAAACGGCATATTCGTCAGCGTATGTTTGACTAAACGTATGAAGCAAAATTGAAGTAAAAACAGTCCAACAACGACTATACTCTCGGAAAGCTCGAAGCTCGAAAGAATATCCCTCAAGCCAGCGAAAGAATGTAGAGGGGCAGAACGCAAAGTAGAAGAACACGAACTAACCTCCCGAGTCCGAACCTCCCTCCCACCACTCGCCCTCAGTCAAGACCGGGCTCGGAAGGGACAGATGAAACGAAGTGGGCTTGTTTCGGTTTCTTGCATTCATGGCCATTGGTATGGTCCGAGATGATATACTTGATTCGTCGATGAAACTTGAATGTGACCCCGATGGGATAATGGACGACTTTGAATTGGTCGAATTCGGCGTGTAGTATAACTTTGGAAGTGCAGAGGTGGTGGTAAAGACAATAAGAGGTTCCGAGGGTCGTCCAATAAAAGTTCCGTGCAATAAGCGTTTTAGAGGATAGGAAAGGTACGTTCAAGAGTGGATTACAGGCTTTCGAATAGAGGATAGAAGATGGAAGAAGGGATTAAAGAAAGATCCCTTAAAAATGAAACCTGTGATGTGTGTTGAATGAGAAGAGCCCTTCTGAAATCAAAAAGCGCGTCGTTATGAGGCGGCCAGCGACACTGCCAAGAATCGAGGGGCTTGCCTTTTCCGGCCCTGTCACGTGGGAAAAGAAACGGAAATGAGGGGGCCGAGCCCTGCGTCATAGAATCGTCGCCTTCTCCTTCCCCCGCTGTATATCGGCTGACTGACGCACTCAAGGTGCTTCTGACTGAGAACAGCCTTTGATGCACATGTGTATGTGCATAAGGGTGTAGAAGAAAGACAACCCGGCCGCGTGCGACCAGGAAGGAGCTTGCCGCATTGCACCCGTCTAATCCTCCACCTCATTCATTCCATAGAATTTTACCAGCTTTGGACGTTCCATCGAACGTATGCACGTATAATCCGCAGCGGGACCGATGTCATTCAGATGCGAATATATTTTATGGCGCGTGCACTAGAGGAGGCGTACTATCCAATTCTCACCTCAGCCATCCTCCAACGAAGCGTCAGACTATACGACAAATACCACCCGGATACACAGACAATTTATCCGAAGGCCCTGTGAGGAGCTGATCGGAGATGGAGGGATGCTGAGTATATGCTCCTGGCCGAGCGGGAACGCAACAGGGGGGGTGAGAAAGTTGACAGCTTAACAGCTTGACATGCCATTTTAGATTGATGAGATGGTGAGTTGTTGGTGCTCGATATTTAGGTTCGGCATGGAGGAAAAGAGGGAGACGTCATGGTGGAAGCATGAGGTTCGATTGATCGTGGAACAGTGATTGTGGCTGATTAGTGATTATGAAGAGGCAGGATGGGGGGTGGTGGGCTATGACTAGGATGACTGTAACCGTGATGAAGCGAGGTGAGTTATTCGCGAAACTTCTTAGGTTGTGTGATCCACCAATCCTTTTCTTGAAATAGATAAAACACAAATCTTAGCATGAGTCGTATGTTATACAGTCAGTCGACTTTGTATGCTTAGCGATGGTTTCTCTTCTAACATATTTTCTTCTCTTTCCAGCAATTTACTCCTGATTTAACCCATTTATGACCAGCCCTAATCTAGATGTTTCAGGAATAAAATTGGCTAAGATACGGAGCACAAAATTAGGCGGATTCTTCTATTTTTTTGATTATCGAACTGTCTAGAATCACAATAAAGAGCTTCGTGCCATCTCATCAATAGCATCTGCTGAATCCGAGGTTGCGATCTTTTCTGTCACGATCATAATCTCCATACGGAAAGAAGATGTCATGGTTAAACATAATTTGATCCCGGTGATCTCCAGTAGCAAGACTCGATATACGGGACTTAGGAAATTAGTGAAGTTACGCGGATCCCTCTCCCTCCGTTGATGGGAAGGGTGCTAAAAATGTTGATTTGAGGATTTTTTGTTCGAGTTATTCTATTTCAATTAATCTCAAACTCTCATTGTATGACTATACAGGATACTCGAATAGTGCCTTGTTTAGCGTCGATGTAATAGTCAAATAATAATATTGCGTGCACAGGAAGCATTGTTGTGAGAGACCTTCTCCAATGCTTTTATCGTGTTCATCGACATTTAGAAGATTTCAACTGTATGTACTGCACTGGCATATTCCCTTCCCCTATACGTACTTGACCAAGACGGACCCGAAGGTGATACTAAATTTGATCGCATCCCATCAGTTGCTGGGAACTGTCTCAGTTCGACACCGCTAAGAATAGGCTGTTCTGGAACTGTACGGATCAAGTTTTTTGACGGCCAGTGATATCCCGGGGTGGTAGTGATGAAGAAAGAACTCGATATACAGAAGGTGTAGGTTATTGATGTGAGTGAATCCCTTCTCCGCTATTCCATGCTAGCTATAGTTCGCATAGTGCGTCTTCTGTAATATCCCTAGAAGTCTTGACTCGAATGAATTATCGATGTTTTTACTTATTATGTATTCAGCTAACCGCATTGACCCACCCTCATCGTCGGGAGGAGCAATATTGCGAAATGACGCAAACCCTCAGAACGCGTCACCAAGTGCGTATCTCCTCGCCCTTCCTCTCCCTTTCCCTTTCTCTATTAGTATCCTTGTATCCATACTCCACTATCGTATTGCAACTTTACCTCGTATTTTCGAGCACCCGAAATAGCCAAGCTTAAACGTCGTCGGCTGGCCATCCGCGCGAGTCCTATCAATGATTGAAATCATTAATGGACGTCTCAACGGCATTACAGTTTTGGTAAGTTCATCAGCTGCTGATCCATTGGAAGGTAGAGCCTATTTGTCACAAGCCTTACAGTAGTTATGACAGCCGGCGGCCGACGCCATTTGGCAAAGCGTAACGTCTATACGGTGATCCCCCAAAATTTTAATGAAGTGTTTTATTGAGCTAATTCTTGTTTATTGGAAACTTTAGGACAAACCACCTTCAAAGCAGACTATAGAATATAAACTTACTATAAATTCCAGGGCTCGAGGCTATAGCTAGGATATCTGGACCCTCGTTGGGTTTGCGTAATCGTTTCGTTGATTTTAAACACCTTCTGACAGAATGCAAGCTGCCAAAGTGTGCGCAATGACATTGACACTGTGTCTATCCATTAAATGACGTATATATTAATCATTGAGCCCGCCAAAGCAGTGCATCTAAACTATATGAAACCCAAGAGGACGCGGAGTCCTAAACATGCTACGAGGATGACCAGCCAAGTTTATAACCACGTCGATTCTCCTCCCATTTGGAATCACCGTTCAAACGAGTTGAAGAAACCTTCCTTCAAATCCCGTTTACCATGTTTTCGACACGACGACGAGCGTACTTCGGGAGCATCCACTTTTGCTCGAGAATACTTGGCTAATACTTGGCCATGGCAGTCAGCTGAGGAATGCGAACGATTTTTGGACCAAGATACAGACCTTTGGGCCTCGTTTGTATTCACCGACATTCCAGACGATCGCCTCGAGTGTGTATACTTAGCATCCACTCTCGGTTTCTTGATTGACGATGTCTTTGAGAGTCGTACGGTTGATGAGGTGCGTTTAAAGTGGCTCAAATGATGGGACTGATATTCAAATTTCTCTGGTGACTGTAGATGAAACAGATACTCAACAAACTTAACGTTTTGATAACGGGAACTGTCTTACCAACGGTGGGGGACCAGTTCGAATATGTTATATTCGACATATACCGTCGCATAAGAGAAAGCGATCCAGTGGGCGGTCTCGGGATAAAATATTCTGAAGAGGTTTCTCGTTGGATTCAGACGACTACGGCGCATAAAGCTTTTGTACGTCGCCATTTCAAAAGCTTGGATGATTACCTGGAAACACGTTTCGGAGAAGGTGGCCTCTGGTCTGTTACCCTTCAAAAATTTTCGGTCGTTGTACTGAATATAATTATGTTAGGCTCACGTTGACGATGATAAACTGGGTTTACGGTACTCCGGTTCCCACGCATCTTGCGAACGACCCAAATATTCGCGCTCTCCACATTTTGACTGGATCCCAGGCACTACTCGTTAATGATATCTTTTCATATCGGCGAGAAGTAATGCAGGTGAAAGATAAAGGAACTAAGTCAAGCAGCACTAAACTTCACAGTGCTGTATCAGTTGCGATGGAATTGTGGAACTGTGGCTACGACGACGCTATCAAACATATCGAGGATCACATTAGTTCCCTAGAACTCCAGTTCGAGGAAATCGAAGAAAAGCTACTAGGGGGATACGAAGGAGCTGATTTAAAGTTTTTAGAACAGTATTACAAAAAGTTGAAGATAATGTGCGGGGGAAACGCTGCATGGTCTGTCATTTGCGGAAGGTACAACCGTCTTTAATTTCTTGGAACAAGTAGGACATATTTAATCATCAATCATATTACTGCTTAGTTAATCTACAAATAAGTGGTGCTGAGATCATTGATGGAAGTCGTCTACTTTAATCTACCTCCGTCTTTGAGGTTCAATTCACCGCACTTGTTGGTAACGCGACATGAGCTCTCAAACTGATTATTAGGGCTTCTAGCTGTATATGTATGGTTTTCAGGTGCTGTATTACAGTTACTGTTGAAATATCGAGCCTAACACTGATCTATTGTTAAATTTCTCTGGCACTTGGCTGCGGCCAGCATTTTATTCCCCGTTTCTCCCCTTGATACATGTACCTTGCCTGGTTTATTTGGTTTTTCCTGGTTTTTTACCAGTTTATTCTTAATTCTTATAATTTTTATATCCCTTAATATACTACAGTATTGATAAAAACAGCTCTTATTTACTGCATTTTGGACTGGTCTATCCGTAACCATATGGTTTTCGATTAATCAACCGGCCTTCTTGAAGGAAATTTTGATTAAACTGTTTGTGATTAATCTCATAGTCTAATGTGGTAATATTACGTTAATAGCTTGAATTGTGACTGTTTTCAATGATTAAACAGCGACAAATTGTATATGGGGTGTTTAAACATGACTTAGGGGATTAATTAATTAAAGTGGATTAAACATGGACAGGGGATTGATTAAACATAGATGAGAGATTATGATGTGTGGATGTGTTAAACTCCAAATTTACTCTAGAAAATGTTTAAATAGTTAATGTAGAGCCAAGAGCATAAAGAATATAACTATGAACTTCTCTCAATCAAGGTCTAGGATGATATGAAGCTGATGGTAATAGTGGCTCAGTGCTCAGTGTTGATTCATGCTGGATATTTGGACTACCATATTGATGGTGGGTTTGGAAAGAGAAGATATTGCAAGCTCAGAGAAATGCTATTTATACAGAACTTACAGTAAAAGAAAATTCCAAGGCCACAGATTGTTATTTCCAAGGCCACAGATTGTTATT
>ML213635.1:63380-78507 GCA_004379715.1 Crucibulum laeve
GGTCTGCAGCCCAATTAAAGAGTAATGATTAAACAATATGTAATTACCAAATTCTGCCATTTATAATACGGATTAATCATGACAAATGATTAATCAAATTTTCCTTTGAGAAGACCCATTGATTAATCACAAACCATGAGGATTGTTAGTTTTTATTAACCTTTCATATACTTAACTGTTGGAATCCATTGAATCATTCTGTTTCCATTCAAAAATTACAATAATAAGGGGGGAGCAAGTGAAATGGATACAATTTAAACATTACATTAATTACTGATATATTCCCCCTAGGTTCCACTTGGAATCCTAGTGTGTGGGATGGTAAAGACCTCCTAATACGGCCAAATTTTAAGTTCATGGACCTCACAAAATTGCACCTAAACCACAAAAAAAAAAAGAGAAGCAACAAATTATAGTTGTATCAATAGCATTGAAGGAATGAGTAATGAGAAAACTCTTCCTATCAAGCAGAACAAAATTATACAGACTTTACAGACTTCAAGTCCACAGACTACTAAAAGATTAACATGCCCAAAGCAAAAACTTAGAAACAAAGAGCTTATGTCAAGAGACCAACAGTGAAATTGAATGAATGACAAACTAAGAAGTAAGCACAATTTTAGAACTCACAATATATATTACTGACACTTTGCTAGGCAGTAAAAGTGGTATTATGTTGACAACAAATGAAATGTGGTTGACGTTTACCTCAGCTTAGGTGACATTCATATGGTGTAGATAAAACTGAGATGATTAGTAAACTTAAGTATTATGTTACCTATGTGCATGTTATGGAGAAGCTATGTGTCAGGCACGTCAACACAATCTACTAAGAAAGTGCCAAGGTCGATATGCAAACTATCAACTTAAGAGAAAGAGAGGAAAGGGGAGTGAGGAGTAGAGACCTTTGTATTGGCAGTAAGAAACGACCAGCTAAAGACTACAGAATAAGAACGTAAACTACTACTATATATACTAGAAGACCATGCACATAAGGTGCGACTAAAGCATGTTCAATAATGAGGGAAACATGTGTGAGTAATGTATCTACTGTGCACTGCAGCTGCATACTGCGGACATGTGTTACAAGCATGTATCTAATAAGAGATCGAAATGAAATAAGTACTACTACTGTATGTTATCCTCATGTCGTAACATGAGCTGTCTTGTTTGTCTTTGTCATCGAAATTATAGAAACTGTTCCATTAATTAGAAAAGAAAAGAAAAGAATAATCAAAATAAACGGTTCATGACACTATGGATGAGCTAACACAATTAAACAAATAATCCTATGAATCATGTTACAGTATAAGTTACAAGTTAATCATATCAAGTGTGGAAATAAAAGGCTATCATGTCTTGGCTGCCTCACTAGGTCGGATGTCAGTCATTGAACAGCAATATCTTCGCTGCCAGTGCTGAGGATAAGATACAGCGTCGTAGATGGAAGAAGGAATACATACCTTCGTTTCCAGTGGTAAGGATAAGGCAACAAAAGTGAGAGAAATAATGTTTTTATAGTGAAAAAAAAAGCGGTGGTTGAAATGTACGAATGGGGACGGGGAAAGCGAAAGTGATCGAGAGGGAGCGGGTGAAGGACGAGGTGGGGTGTTCATGGGCCAGTTGAGTCGTTCGTGGTGAGTGTGTAGTACTCGTCGGCCGTGTGTGGTTGACGGTTGCGCGTGGTGAGTCTGGTCGAGCAGTCATGGTAAGGCCAGGCTTACAGGGAATTTTATTTCAAGTTAAACCGGTTTGATAACCGCGGGAAAAAGTTAAAAAGTTAACGCAAGCAACTACTTCATTTCGTCTCTATTTATCAAAAGCAAAGCATCCAAATACCGGTTACCTAGTGCCATCATTTGGCTATTGATGGGCATCTCGTAAGTTAATTTGTCTCAGAAACACGATATACAAGCTTGGTTCCAGAGACCTAAAATATATCTTTTGAGTCATTCAAGATAATAAATTAAAACATTATACTCACCTTCCCATCTAACATAAACTGAATACCTTCAGGAACACCTCGTAAACCTCCAGGACGGACTCTGATAGGATTTGGTTTAAATTTCCCTTCCTTCAGCCATTCACTGATAAGCCCATAAAACGCCTTTCCCAACTCATAATCTTGATAGTTGTTCTGTATTATGAGTCGTCAATTGTCAATGAGACGATTCGACTAGATACTAGGTATATGACGTACCGGAAAATATATTCCACCAAGCCACGCATCCGCTCCCAGAAGTGCGGCGATGAATACAAAATGGTACTCAACATTATTATCCATAGCTTCAGAGGATATGGGTAATACCACTACAGCCTTCCGTGGTCCATCCTTTCGAAAGGTTTTGCTTGCGACGCCTATAGTATCATTTTCGGAGATAGAATCAAACACGTAGTCCACTCCGTCTCCTCGTGGAGAGGCCTCAAGGATCTTTGAAATAATGTCTGGAGAGCGATAGTCGATCACAACGTCTGCCCCGCAAGATTTGACAAGATCAAAATTCTTTGGTGATGCTGTAGAAATAACATAGAGGTTTGCAAGGCGAGCGAGTTGAATGGCATATTGGCCCAAAGAGGCTGTATAGTTGAAAATTAATAAGAATTATATTTCTTGAAGTTATTATACACTATACTTACACGATCCACCCCAAACCAGAATAGAGCGACCCAAAGGTGCAATATCCGGAAATTTAAAGAGGCGCGCTAGACCTAGAACTGCTGTACAAGCAGTCAAAGGGATAGAAGCAGCTTCTTCATATGATATGTTCTCAGGAATTTTAAGAAGAGGAGTGGATGGAATGACTGCACATTCGCGAAATGCTGTGTAACGAGGCGTAAATGCGCCTTGTACAAAGGCGGCGATCTAAGAATAAATAAGCACCCATCAAATAAGTCTCGAAAGTAGACCATACTCGATCTCCTATAGCGACGTCCGTGTCGTGCTTTCCATCACCAATCGCAATGACTTCCCCTGATAAGTCGCAGCCAGTTCCTGTCCCAGATTTCACAGATGGATTGGCCACTGCCCTCCCTACATGAGTTTAATTAGAAAAGTAGTTGTCAGAGTATAATAGTATACGCACATTCCGAAGGGTTCTGAGCAATTGCATGAACTTTAACCAAAATCTCTCCTGGGCCTGGCTTGATTACCGGAACTATATCAACTGCGAATGAACGGTCTTCTTGAATAACAACAGCGAGCTGCGAAATTGGGATATCAGCCATCTATTTCTGTTGGAAGATGCAAGGAAAGGAAATTATGTGAGAGGTGCTGAAGTGTAGCGACGACAGGCGATTTTATACGCATGCCCACCTGACTAGCTTGTTCGTACAACTACAAGGATTTGCAGGGTCATGATCAGCACTTCGCGCAGATGACAAATCCCGTTGACCTACCGGTAAAAGGGATCATTCTGGTCACGCACAGAGCTACTCTATGTGGTCTCACGAGGTGGATTCTACGGGACTCCGAAGTGGGCGAATCGAGTCAGATTACGCCATTCCTCGTGAGGAAATTTCCTTAACGATGCGAATGTGGCGATCTAGTCGGTGGATGATAGATTGCTTTACGCTAACTTTCAAGGAGCATCTCGGATAAGCGGTTGAAATCGGTTCGACGAAACACTCCTATGACAGAGAACTTGACAGTACGCTGATATCGATCGAGGAAAGCGACATAATGAATAAGGAGGTTGATTATATTTGAGTAGTCATGATCGGAGTTTTTTACATTTAGATTAGAAAATTTCCCTGAAAGGGGTTGCAGCACTCAGAACATCTGTATTATTGATTTGCTAGTACGGGAGCGAGATATAAAAGAATGGACAATAGTTCTACAAAGAGTGAATGATGTGCATGTCTCTGTATTTCATTTTTTTATTAAAAAAAACGAACCAGGTCAAATATCGCAGCATTCTGCGTACACCAAATCTTCTCGTTGTTCCATATCTCAAGTGTACCACCATATTCGAAGCATAAGCAAAGACAAAAGGATCGAACGTGATTTCTGCTCTTCCTCCAATGATGCTATATTGAAATTTCTATCGTCGATTACACATTGGAGAACGAGTGTTCACAAAAGAGGAATCAAACTGGTGAAGCTTTTATGAATAGAAGGGAGATAGGAGCTTTAGATGACGGTGAAGCCGAGTAAACGATAGCGTTAAAGATGGGGAGAGATCATGTTGATAATCTATCGCATCTAGCCATTCTTTTTCCTTTCCTTGTAAGCTTTCTTTCGCCAGGGTGAGATGATCTCCGCTAGGAGTGTTATTGGCCGTTATCGCGGGATGTGTGCCGAGATTTGTTTCAGTATGCATACTGAGATGGGATGACCTATCAAACCCTCACTTCAGCCCCTGCAAAAGATTGAAAGCTCGTCAACCCATACTTTATCTGTTGTTTTTGCCCTTAAGCGATGAAAAGATTCACTGGACAGCGATATTAGAACGATGGAAGCAATAGTTGTACGCCGCCCGGCCCGGCCTAGACCAAACGCTAAGTGATGTATGCTGATATTTGGCTGCACCCTCTGGTCTTACAAACCGTCTGACGACGGATATTGGGTCATAGTAAATTATTATCAAATCCCCCACCCTAATTTACTTGGGTAGTGGGCCATTGCAAGCACGGTAGTGCGAGTCTTTTTTCTTCATCATGGAAGTTTGAACTGCCATACCGCTACCATCCCGAGACGCGCTACCAGTTCTGGGCCACCTGCACTACTCCAACATGTGATTGGATTTCCTAGCATCTAGACTATATCCCAGTCTTCCTGAATAGATAGCCACGAAGTTTAAGGCAACCGGAGAGGAATTAAACGAGAAATTAGGGTACAAGAGTTTCAAGGAGTTCTACTATGGAAGTTGACACTGGATGAAAGGCTGGCGCGTCGACAGCCTCACTGATGAAGGTCACGTAAAAGACAGGACAATTTCATCTTCGTTGCGAGCAGTTAGAAATCGCTACATCGTATATAAAATAATATTGTACTCATCTACGTTGCCATTAGTTAGATGTTCTTGCCAAGTCTTATTCCTCATGTGCTGGTCTTATTTCTCATGTGCTCGCTCGCAGTTCAGACGCGAGCGTGTAAGACTAAGCATCAGGACTACCATCACAAAAAAATACCGATAAATATATGCTAATAAGTTTACATAAATGAGCATACCTGACAGAAAAGGCCTACCTGACAGCTATAGCGGCAGATATCTTTCGATGATCATACCTGTCGAACATATCTGACCATGCCTGGATGGCATACCATTCCTGCCCAGGTAGTGCACACCTGGCCAGGTACACCTTACAAGGCTTTAGGTTGCTCGTTACATTCTCGGATCCACTAAATATATATTAATATGGTAAAATAGAAATCAATTATGTAGTGCCTCCGTATGTGTATACTAGCTACGAGAGACGAGTTACCAAAAAGTTATACCACTTACATACGTCCATATAATACCCGGATATCCTCGATATTCCCCCATCCTATTGTTGCCCCATCCTTGGATGAAGTGAACCTATACATATGTTAGGAGTGGGATGCAGGCTCATTCGCGAAAAAGACAAAAACATTGCTCGAACCATAAAACTAGGAATGGGCAAAGTCAATATTGAGTAAGCGAGGATCTTGAACAGTAGGTACTCACTGAGAAGCGTTCTGCTAGTTTGACTGCGGCGATCACTGTGTTAAATTCGCGGGTGAGTATGAATAAACATAAAAGCAATAAAACGCATGGTAAGCGTCCCAAAGAACGTCGTTGTCCTGGTCATCCCAGCCTCGCTGTCCTAGTTTTTTGAGCCATCGTGAGTTCTTGTATCATTCTCGTTATGCAGGCCATCATGCGCCGCTGTCCACTGGAAAGTGTTGGGAGGTATAGATATATGAACATATGTAGAGGTGGTATCAGTGTAAGCTAATTCTGAGTCGAAATAGGCTTTACTTACCTTTAAGCACGCATATATGCGTCACTCTCACCTGGAGGAGTGTTGTGGAGGATGAGTAGATGAACATATACAGACACAGTGTCAAGGCAGGGCCAGCACTCAGCATACGCGCTGAAGCTGTTGTACACGAATCAAATGAGCATGTTCGCTCTCAGCATCAATACTCTGAACATATCTTCGCGTGATACACGTTGTTAGTCGACTATATGCGCGCCAGAAATGTATCACTTACAAATTTTAGACCCAGGCATAACAGCGGGGGTGGCTGAGGGCTCTGCAGTGGCGGTCACGGATAACTTAGCTGAGTAGAACGGACGGGGCGAGAAAGAGGCAGAGGCACGCGCACTGATGTGGAAACGTTAGCACAATATGTGAAGACGCGTGGCACATACCATCGACAGTGCGCCTCCTTGCCAACTTATACAGTGGGAGTCCTGGGCGGATCCGCTCAGTGTTCGTCAGATCGCAATGGTCCACTTGACTAGTGCACGCAAGTGGATGTGTTGCTGCATGACATCTGCTGGAGGATTGATGTCGAGGATGTGTGACGAGCTCAACGCGACGGCGTGGGTGGTGGGTAACGGAGGCGCCTGCAGCGGCAGCGGAGGGCGATGTGCAGGTTTGTGGGTGTGGTTTGCTCCTGGGGCACTCTTGTCAGCTGCAGCGATGATGGTAGTGCAAAAAGAAGATGAGGAGAGTTCAGAGGCGCGACGCGCCGCGGTGGTAAAGAGAGTGTTTGAGTGAACAAACAAACTGTCACGAGCACACCACGTGATTAGTTGCGTGACAGGTTAGACCAAGTAAAAACAACAAGTCGCTGGCAAAAGTAGGCTTTATATTAGATATGTCATAAAAAGTACTTTTATGGGCTTATATCCTGAATAAACGGCAGGCGTACTCATATGATGATAATAAAATTCAATTATATCCATACATGGTCAATAACTGCCAGTAATAGTCGTACCTGTGGCAATAGCTGTCCCAATAAAGCATACCTGCTATAACTGGACATGTATGCAACGGTATTTTTTTGTGATGACAGGGTGTTGTCTTTGGATGAATAAATATTCTATATCCTCCATAGCAAACGAACGACTATCAAAGGTTATTATACCGTCCACATACAGCCGACCAATCTGCATTTCCTCTATAAAGTCCCTTCACAAACATAGCATATCTCTCGCAAAATTTTGCGTCCTCTCCTGTATAGCCAGAGTATAATTTGGCTTCAATCTCCGGAAAAGACGCCTCCAGGGTACGAAGACGGTCTTCGATGAATTTAATGGCATCATTTTCCTCCATATACTGCTCGTGCATTACGACTGATATAGAGTTCATCAGCGTACCATTGGAACCATTCGTACGCGCTTCTAAGACTTCGCGACGGTACGAATAGAGGTCATTGGCCAAGAGTCCATGAAAACCGCCCGTAAGGATCATTTCCTTAAAATACGGGTCGTCCTGTATATGCTGAGGGACCTGTATATTATAAGCCCAGTCAATAAAAGACATCCCCCATCTTTCAGTTTCGTTAGGAAATTTCTAAACACAGACAATTGAGAATACTAACATTACTCCAACGTCAGTAACACGATGCTTCAGGTAGTTGTCCAAACTATCACAAGTGGATGGATTAGCACGTCCAAGACCCATCGAATGTGTGAGCCAACGGTAGCATTCCTCGCAGTATTTTTCTCCAGGAGCGAACTGTAGCGAATCATTGCCTTGGCTATCAGTGGCTCGCATCCGTCCATGGATATCTGCGATCGCACTTTCCATTTGATTCTCAGGTGCTATGGTTCCGAAAACTAACCCCTTGAACCGGCTTGCAAACCGATGTACCTAGAAAAGATCGCAATGAAATGAGCAACTCATACTATAGTCAAACGATACATACTTGTTCTGACGTACATGCCTCTATAGCATCGTCTAATAGGAACCCGACAACGCATATTAGTGCACACGTTTCCATACGATCTTCCAGAATATCTGGGCTCGCAAACGCTCCCCATGAAGCCATATCCTTGGTAAGAAAGCTTTGGTATTCTTCCATGTTTTTCCATGGCCAGTTAGAGGCAAAATATTGATTAGCAAACGCTATGGCCGCGGTGTGGTCCTTTCCGGTCAGAAGCGGCAAGTTTGACCGAAAAGTGGGCTTAGGTGGAAGATCGTTTCTATCGGTTCCTGGCTGAATGGAAGATATGGAGAAAGAACTGATGGAGTTGAGTGCGTCCATTGTGAAGGTGTGGGCAGCCCGATACTGCCACTTGACACGACAGCTTCTTTTATAAGTTTATTTTCCACTGATGTGTGCCGTAACATAACAGTCGTCCGAGCAGCCTGAGCTCCAAGTTCTAGTTGACGGTCAGAATGAATGAAGGAGCCGAAAATTACGAGCGACGACCGCAGAACCGGAAGAAGCTTGTCAGACGACCGAGAAGTGCATTTTATTATCACGTCAGTAATTTGTGCCAGTATATTAAACCACGTCTAGGATAACCTTTCGTTAATGTGGTGCTTGTGTGGTTGGCAATAAAGTAGAAGCAGGTGTCAATTTCTATTTTTAGTTACACCTGGAACGACCATGCTTTGTGTCATAGATGTTTGCCCAGGTCGGATCGTTCGGTACAAAATCCTATGACGGCTGTCCCAGTGGCTTTGATATCTGAAGAGCGATATCGGAACGAAGGGAGTAAGTAGTAATGGTGCACTGGTAAGCCGCGGCCTACGGTCTACCTGGTCCTGGTTGGGCCCTGGACCGAGCGTTAACTGGTGGATGCTTCTATTTGGCTGGCCCCTCTGGTCTACCGGGTGTTGGATCTGTGCTGGATCCCGCGTGCTTGACCTCCGTTCGATGTTCTTTGAAGTAGGATTTGTGAGTAGGATACTCTTCGTACATTCAACAGAAAATGAATTTAATCAATTTTAGTCGCCTATTTACAACCGTTCATTGGTAGAAATCACATGCTAGAGTAGAAGCCAAATACGCAGTGACTAGCTGACTTATACGCATACGCGCATATCTCGTCGAACACAACCGACCTCAAAGTTGTTGTCCATCATGGCGACGCTCGAATATATCGACATTCCAGCAGGGGCGACGCGTCTACGCTCACCACTACCGTCGGAAGACAAAGCACGACCGCATGACATCCGACCAGCACCGAAGATCACCACCGCACTCCCTACCCCTTCACCTCCACCATCGCCCTCGACACGCCCCAGAAGTCTCTCTATATCATCAGCTAGTCCTCTCGCGTCACCAACTCTCTCGTTGATTCCCCAACTTCTCCTTTCGGGGGCTCTCCCATCTACTGCTGGTAACGCAAATGCACCACCAACAGCATCAAATCCACGGAGAAAGGCCGACCCAGGTCGCCCGACACTTCTTTCATCGCGAGACCCGCTGTCGATTCCAATCATGACGACCAACTTCAAGCGGTTTGTGACGAAAGTAGGGCCTGTGTTTTGGATGCAGGATAGGGTGGAGGAAATCATGCTTTGGAAAAGGGGTTGGAAAGTGACCGGGACGTGGATGGCGGTTTATGCGTTTTTATGTACGTATCTTCTGTTTTGTTTGTTTTTTCATGTCTAACTCCTCTGCAGGCTATTTTCCTCGATTCATCCTACTGATTCCACACGTGGCTCTGATTGCAATCATACTCGCGACATACCCGTATCCCACCACTCCGGCTGCTGATCCTCTCTATTCTGCAAGCAGTGAACCCAAGGCAGCAGATGCAACGTCACAACTACCTCCAACTACGCCACCTCCTGTAACAGAAGGAAGCGTAGACTGGCAGGCAAACATTCAAGCCATCCAGAACCTTATGGGCGCATTGTTAGTTCCTCACCCCTTCCCTTTCGCCTGTATTCCTGACGTTGTCGTTGCAGTTCTGATGCCCATACTCTCATTGAGCCTTACACACACCACCTCTGCCTTACACCCGCACACTTCTCTTCTACCGCCATTTCCTCTCAATCACACACACAACCACGGTCACCATACACCCCACATATCCTCACTATCCTCTTGGTCACGTTTCCACCTCTCCTCTTCCTCATCTCGCTTCCCTCCTTCCCCATGCGCACCTTATGCTTGATCGGCGGGCTGGCCCCACTGGCGCTGACGCACCCAACTGTACGTGCTGTCCTGCCGTTGCTTTGGCCTGCAATTGCAAGTGCGACTCCCCAGATAGTGGACTGGTTGAACGAACAGTGGGAGGAGCTTAGGACGGGGAGGGTTGGGAAGGGTATGCAGAAGCTTGGATTGCTTGGAGCGAAAACCGGCAGCGATGACCACGAAACTGGCGTCAGCATCGCGCAGATTCCTGCACGGAGTGTTATACAGCGTCTGATGGACAACGATCGTCTCTCGGACGAGTGCTGGAACGCGGAGATGAGAGAAGTGGAGCTCTGGGAGAATGAAAGATTCGGCGGTCAGTATTATCTCTCTACAGCCAGCTCGTGTGTCTGACCATGCCGTTGGCCAGGTCTGTCAATAACAGACCCGATAGTTTCTCCGCCGTCCTCTTCATCTCCGCCTCAACGCGGGTGGAGCAAGTTGAATCTCCACCCAGGCGAGCGCATTGCCTGGACTAGGGGTAGGGATGGATGGAACAGCATTGCTGGTGCTGAAGGCCACGGAGAAGTCAGGTGCGTTTGTTCCTCCTTCCTCCCGTATCTTCGATACACATGCTGACAAAACCTTCTTTCACCTTTCTTATCTATCTATACAATGTAAAACGACTTTCTTCAAATTTTGAACCCGTCGTCTAAATAGCAGCAATCTGACGTTCTCACTTGCTCCTGGATGGGCGTTTGTCGATACGGAGGATTGGAGGAAGGACTTGGCAGCTTCGTGGATTGAGTGTGGTGGTGATCAAGGTAGTCTTCGTCACCAGTCATGCTTGTTTAACCAATGGCTGATACCCAATCATAGATGGATGGGTATATACGAACGATGCGTGGCTTGGCGCACCTCCATCACTGTATACTACCGGTGGCGGGAGCGTAATGTGACGGCGGATATGGGTAAGGAGGGTCTGGCATGATCCTGCATGGACAAAGGCGGAAAGCTAGAGAGTAATCTTCAGAACCACTGTAAGGCGTACATGTCTAAGTTTATTCGAAAGTACTTGACATTCCGGCGGCTTTTAGTTCCAACAACTGCTACACACAATGCAATTCTGTCAACTTCAGCTACACGGCCTTCTCAATGATATGAATACTGTGTTACTAACGCTCCCAAACAGGTAAAATTTGTGGCGTCAGTCATCGTGGTTGAAATTAAGCTCGATGCTGATGTCTATCCGTTGAAGCTACACACGAGTAACTCCTGAGTTAGAGTACCATGCAGACTAAACATGACGCAATCTTTAAAATGACAACCCAACGACAGCCTACGCTTGTCAAATATGCTGGCTCCACCGATCTTTGGAAGTGAGAAACATGACATAATGGTATTTCTTAGTTCAATCTTTTAGTCGCGATGTATGCTGACCAATGGATTGATGGTAGACGAGTCATCAACTTGAATTGTCCCAATAATATATCAACATTGGCCTCCTAGGTTTAAATGTTGACTCTGACGTTTGCACTTCTAGAAGTATTACTTTTCAGCTCTACTGATCTCCATAACAGTTGCTACGCTCATTGTTCTGGTATATGACGTCCTACTTTCATGGCGATCCGAAGACTGTTAGCACCTGCAGGTATGACACGTTTGCTTCCTTGATTTCTACCCTTTGAGATCTGATCCTCACTAACGATTCACCCTTCTGATCCCCACTAGCGCTTCACCCTTCAAATAGAAGCATTTTCATGCTTCCCATCTTACTTCCTTCTCGCTTAGATACGAAAAACCATCTCCACTTTGGATCCGCTTAATGAACAGCCTGCTTGAACAAGTATATCCCTAGTCTTCGCTATTCTGTTTGCAGATACGGCAGATCATACATCATGCCAGGACTTTGGTTCAATAAATCCATAATTCGAACCTAGCATACCGTACACGCTGCATCTATTTCGATAATGCACTTAATCTCGTTGGATTTCTTTCCCGCACTTACTACTTTGGCAGTGCACGACATACCCCCCAAGCCCTCTTTTACATCCTGTTTTCCTTGTATCACACGTAGCGATCAAGATGCTGTTGGTGAAAGTGTCATTAAATACTTCATCGAGAATTGGCCATGGAAGATACCTGGCGACTTCACAAAACTTGTTGGCCAAGGCCTGGAACTGTGGACTGGGTTCACACTCCCCACCGCTTTAAAGGATCGCATCGAATGCGCTTCCATGTTATCCGTTTTAGGATTTATGTTGGATGACATTCTGGACACCTATAACCACGATCAGGTATGATTCCCTTTTTAATTGGCAAACTCCCAAATTAACGTGACCTAAATCTCCTACAGACCAAACAATTTATGAGCCGCCTGCGCGGATTGATTCTAGGAAACACCCATCCAGCTGCTGATAATCAAGTGGAATTTGTATTCGCCGACATTTATGCTCGTATTCGAGATACAGACAAAACAGACCCCTTCCGGCTAGGAAATAAATACTGCGAGGAGACACTGCGGTGGATCATGGCATTACTGAATCAAGAGCCCTTCAACGCTTCTGTTCAGAATACGCTGGAGAGTTACGCTGAATACCGCTTTACTGATGCTGGCATTTGGTACGTTCACATCACAAATCTATATTCAAATTGGTTAACATTACTTGATTTTAGGTGGGGATTTTCGCTCATGGAATGGACTTGCAATCTGCCTATTCCCGAAAATATTGCGTGTGATCCTAATTTCCATGCATTACAGCGCAAATTTTCAATGCATGGGCTCCTCACCAATGATTTGTACTCTTACCGTCGTGAGGTTCTTCAAGCATCTCGCACATCATCCAATGGCATTAAGCCGAGGATGGTGAACTCGATCTATGTGGTAATGGTCGAACATAACTTCAACGAAGAAGAAGCAACTGAGTACATTAAAACCCGCATCACCGAAGTGGAGGTTTCATTCTTAGAAATGGAGGATAGTTGGAAACTAAAATATTCTGGAGATGATTTAGCTTTCTTTGAGAAATATTTCACAGCGACAAAGTGTATGATAGCAGGGAATTTATGGTGGTCAGCATCTTGTGGGCGTTACAATCAGATTTAAGCGCGTACTAAGTAGACAGGGATTGGATCAAATGAATACCACTAGAGCTTAACAGGTGTGCTGTATGGTTTAGTTTAAAGATGAGGAAAGATTAGTATAGCCTGAAGAGGACGTATCAAAGCCTAATACTGGTATTCTAGAGACCAGTGGACTCTAGGCATGAGCAGCGTGTCAGTAAAAAAATGAGTGGGAGCAGGGCTAGAAGTTGTAGACATGAACGGCTACTTCAACTTCTAATTGATTGGTAAGCCGTGAGCTCTCTCATCGCGTGGTCGTTGACTAAGCTCTCTTTTTATCGATCTTTCAATGTTTAGCCCTTAACCACGATCCAGTTCAGCCATTCAGAAACCCCACTTAAAATGTAAGTGTTATTTCATACTTATGCGCCGGTAAATGAGGATACGTATATGAAATAGGGACGTCCACCGGAAATGTCCAAACTGCAACCGCATCCCGGAGAAAGCACTCAAACCTTTTCCCGACCTACCATATTCGCCTTTTACTGATTTTACGCGCCAGGGCATCGTACCAGACCCATCGAGTGCCGAACATGAAGCAATTTTCAAAGAGATTAGCTGCGGAAAATCAAAAATATTAGATATTGAGAACAAAATATCAGATGCTAAGAACGAAATCTGTCGTCTGAGGGAGGTCATAAACTAACTACAAAAAGAGAAAGAGCGCATCAAAGAGTACACCTTTAGACGAGAGAGTATTTTTGTTCCAATTCGCCGCTTGCCTGCCGAGGTATTAGGTGAAATATTTTGCATGGTGAGAACTGTCACTCATCTCCCATGTCCGCTATGTCTGGCGCAGCATCTCTGTCGAGCTTTCTGAATTATGGTCCAACATTATAATACAGCGTTTCAACAAATTATGGGTAATACCTCACAGGGCTGTAATAGAGACTTTCATAACTCGCTCAAAGGGATGTCCCTTGTCAATCGAATTACTTGTTCATGATAGTCACAAATATCGAATGGACAATGCTTTTCGCACCATAGCCGATGTTATTGTATCGCATTCGCAGATCTGGAAGAATATCACCTTAAGGATACCAACTACAGCTCATGAACTACTCTTACCTGTTAGAGACACTCTTCCGCTTTTAGAATCGGTATCACTGATCGGTGAACGACGACAAGGCTTGATAAACTGGTTTTAAAATGCGCCTGCATTGCACTATTTGAGCCTAAGGAATGTGGTCTTGACTTCGATTCGTTGTCCATGGAACCAAATTACAGTCCTCCGCCTCATTGAAACCCCTGGTCACATCACAATTAGATAGCCTCCAATTTTGATATGTTGCAGCTATTAATTATACAAGACTTTCTTACTATTAAATCAGAAGTATACATGAAGCGTGAAAGCAGGTAGAGATGTTGTAAAATCATGGTTTTGGTGGTTTTGGCCGTGAGAACCCCATCAAGCCTCCAAAATGCGACATTTGTGAGGCATACAGCAACTCTCAGAAGACAAACCAATACATAGTCCAGTAAAAAAAAATTAACGCATAGACTACAGGTATATTATATCCAAATTTCGAGATAATCCAAGCACTGTGGGAAAATCTAGAGTTTGGCACAAAGAAAATTTGGTTTCTGCTCCTGAAGAAGATGATATTTTTTTCTCATATTTTACAGGAAGATAATATGTCGACAATAGTCTATTTCACCCTTACTAACTATGGCGAAAAAATCTTCCTGTCAGAAGTTATTTGCTCAAAACCTGTTTCCGGTTACTTTTTTTAGGTACAAGTAGAATAAGATAGCAATGTTTATCTGTCACATAGCCTCGCGGCTTTGGTCAGGATTATGCAAATGATTGGATTTTGTATCTTTCTAGTACCGTTTTTTAACAATGCAAGGAGTGCCTTAGTATCAGCCCAATGCTATATAATTTTTTTTATTAGCTTTCTGTCATGAACCGTTTATTTTGATTATTCTTTTCTTTTTCTTTTCTAATTACTGGAACAGTTTCTATAATTTCGACGACAAAGACAAACAAGACAG
>ML213635.1:85156-117049 GCA_004379715.1 Crucibulum laeve
GCCAATACAAAGGTCTCTACTCCTCATTCCTCTCCCTTCCCTTTCTCTTAAGTTGATAGTTTGCGTATCGACCTCGGCACTCTCTTAGTAGATTGTGTTGACGTGCCTGACACTTTCAAATTAAATACAACATAAATTAGCCATCTATGTGTGGTTACATTAAGAGTATTGAGTAGTAACCCTGGTACGGCCGCCGTTTGTGACAACTACATGGGAGACATTATTGCTATTGATATTTGTAATCCTACTTGAGTTATTGTGTTCAGAATAGCCGCCTTGAATATTGGTGCAAGTAACTGAACCGCTTGTAGAAATGATACCCGACACCGTGGGGATGGTTATATTGCTCACTTGTTTGGCCACTGGTGTATCAGCACCTGGGGTTCTTACCGAAGGCTGTAGTTCTTCTGCTACAGACTCCAGAGCAGGTTCTTGTGCAGGCTCCTGAGTGATTGGTGTAGTAATGGAGTTATATGGTGGCGGGGCATCTTCGAAAATAGATGGTTGTGGTGTAGGCTGAATATTCCAGTCAGCTGCCAATACTTGAATGTAAGTTAAGTAGTGATGATCCACGTACATTTACTGCGTCATCAGCGCTAGCGCTCGAAATATTTGGTGATAGAGTTTTCGATTGTTCGGCCACATCATTTGTATGGTTATTGGAAGTGACTGGATGTGGTACTATGGATGTTTTCTGTGGGTCACTATGAAGGAACCGGTGAAACTATCGACATATAGTGATTATAATTGGTAAGCTGAACCATTCATTTGAATCGGCTCACGATTTTCTTTGTGTTTGCCAGAAACTCACTGGGCATTGCATTGAAGGCCTCGGGGAGTATGGAATAGCAGATGCGTAACAGGTAAAGGTAGTCTCACTTATATAGGTCGCTGGAGAGAACACAAGAACACTGCCCAAATAAGAACTACAACTACGCAAGGTGGCGTGTTATGTTAACATAAGCGCGCAGCATAGAAACGACAAGGAACTGCTCTGCATTTTGTGGGTTCCTGTGATGTGGTATTGTGCTTGATGACAAGGGAGAATATCAAAACTGCGCTATTTAAAAATAGGACTACATTCCTCAGCATCCAAGCTGTGTGGAATAAGTATGTATTGGCAGTAGCGAGGCTGTGGACGTGGCTGGAAGAGAACAAAATACAGTATAATGGAGAATACAAGGCGCCTCCCGGTGATTGCAGCGATTCCTAGGGGTTGCTATTCACATGCTGTTAAATTCTTTGTATCCACAAAGTAGTACGGACCAGCATTTTATCATATCATATCTATCTATATACTTTAAGCTATCGACTGTAATAATACCTATACTTTCAACACGCCTGGACGTCCGGACCGCAATGTCTATATATAGGATCATCCCGAGCCCCAACCGTCCAACGAGCGCCAAGCATCGCCACAACACTCCCGAGCTTTCCCCGCCACCATCGCCCTTCGACACGCTTAAGAAGTCCCTCGATATCCAACAGCTCTCTTGAATGACCAAATATCTCTTGAGTACCACAGCTACTCTTTTCTAGGACCTTACCATCTAGCGCAGGTAACGCAAATGCACCACCTGACAGCGTCAAATCCACGTAGAAAGGCTAACCATGGCGTCCAATACTTTTCTCTGTAAGAGACCTGCTATCGATTCCAACGGTTTGGAAGGTTACATCGACATAGGTGGCCGCTTGTGCGTTTTTATGTACGTGTCTTTTGTCCGTTCGTTCCATGTGTCTCTAACACGCTATCTGAAGGCTACTTTCCCCGTTTCATCTTGCTCATCCTACACAAGCCGCTCCGATTGCAATCGTACTTGCCACATATCCATACCCCACCGTCCCGGCTACCGATCCCCTCTATTCCCCTAGTAGTGAACCCAAGCCTGCAGATACAACATCTCAGCACCCTCCAACCTCATGAATGCATCACCACCCGTAGTAGAAAGGAGCAGAGACTGGCAGGCAATCCATAACCTTATGATCGCGTTGTAAGTTCTCCACTCTGCTCATTTCTACTACATTCCTGACTGTCGCCTTACAGCTCTGGTGCCCAATCCTTCATCGAACCCTACAGACACCACTTCTCCCTCGCACGCTCGCATTTTCTTCACCGCGATTTTCTCTCAACCGGATGCACATCCGTGATCACCATACACCTCGCACATCCTCACCCTCCTCCTGATCACATCCGCCCCTCTCCTCTTTCTAATCTCTCTTCCCTCCATCCCCATGCGGACCGTATGCTTCTTTGGAGGGCTGGTGCCGCAGGTATCGATGCATCTAGCCCTATATACAGCCATACCGCTGCTGGGTCCTGCGATCGTGCGGGCAATACCTGAGGCGGTGAACTTTTTGCATGAACGATGGTTACAGCTTAAGCAGAGTGGCAAGGTTGCGCAAAAGCTCAGATTGATCGAAGAGCAAGGCAGTAGCAATGGTGCCCAAGAAAGTGACGTTAGCATTGCATAGATGCCGGTACGAAGTGTGATCCACCAGCTAAGGCTAACGGACGACGACGACCACCCTGAATGGCGCTGGCTCAGCCTGAAGCGCGGGATGAAGGAGGTGGAACTTTGGGAGAATGAGAAGTTCGGTAGTGAGTTTCGCTTCATCGACAGTTTCATTTTTTTCTGCCCAGTTCCATGTCCCTTAATAGCTGATCCAATGGTCTCTCAGCCATCTTCATCATTGCCATCCCAACGTGGATGGAATAAATTGGACCTCCAGCCAGGCGAGTGCGTAGCCTGGACTAGGGGCAGAGACAGATGGAATGGTATCTCCGGGGCCTTCGGCGCCGGAGAAGTCATGTGCATTTGCTCTTCCTTCCTCCCCCATCTTCGATACGCATCCTGACAAAACCTTCTTTCACCTATCTATATAATTTAAACGGCCTCCTACAACTTTTGGACTCGTCGGCTAAGTAGCAGCAATCTGACTTTCTCACTTGCTCTTGGGTGGGCGTTCGTCGATGCGGAGGATTGGAGGAAGGACTTCGTAACTTCATGGATTGAGTGTGGTGGTAGTGATCAAGGTAGTCTTCGTCTCCAGTACGCCTGTTTAACCAATAGCTGATGCCCAATCATACATGGATGGATATATACGAACGATGCGTGGCTTGGCGCACCTCCATCACTGTATACTACCGGTGGCGGGAGCGTAATGTGACGGCGGATATGGGTAAGGAGGGTCTGGCATGATCCTGCATGGACAAAGGCGGAAAGCTAGAGAGTAATCTTCAGAACCACTGTAAGGCGTACATGTCTAAGTTTATTCGAAAGTACTTGACATTCCGGCGGCTTTTAGTTCCAACAACTGCTACACACAATGCAATTCTGTCAACTTCAGCTACACGGCCTTCTCAATGATATGAATACTGTGTTACTAACGCTCCCAAACAGGTAAAATTTGTGGCGTCAGTCATCGTGGTTGAAATTAAGCTCGATGCTGATGTCTATCCGTTGAAGCTACACACGAGTAACTCCTGAGTTAGAGTACCATGCAGACTAAACATGACGCAATCTTTAAAATGACAACCCAACGACAGCCTACGCTTGTCAAATATGCTGGCTCCACCGATCTTTGGAAGTGAGAAACATGACATAATGGTATTTCTTAGTTCAATCTTTTAGTCGCGATGTATGCTGACCAATGGATTGATGGTAGACGAGTCATCAACTTGAATTGTCCCAATAATATATCAACATTGGCCTCCTAGGTTTAAATGTTGACTCTGACGTTTGCACTTCTAGAAGTATTACTTTTCAGCTCTACTGATCTCCATAACAGTTGCTACGCTCATTGTTCTGGTATATGACGTCCTACTTTCATGGCGATCCGAAGACTGTTAGCACCTGCAGGTATGACACGTTTGCTTCCTTGATTTCTACCCTTTGAGATCTGATCCTCACTAACGATTCACCCTTCTGATCCCCACTAGCGCTTCACCCTTCAAATAGAAGCATTTTCATGCTTCCCATCTTACTTCCTTCTCGCTTAGATACGAAAAACCATCTCCACTTTGGATCCGCTTAATGAACAGCCTGCTTGAACAAGTATATCCCTAGTCTTCGCTATTCTGTTTGCAGATACGGCAGATCATACATCATGCCAGGACTTTGGTTCAATAAATCCATAATTCGAACCTAGCATACCGTACACGCTGCATCTATTTCGATAATGCACTTAATCTCGTTGGATTTCTTTCCCGCACTTACTACTTTGGCAGTGCACGACATACCCCCCAAGCCCTCTTTTACATCCTGTTTTCCTTGTATCACACGTAGCGATCAAGATGCTGTTGGTGAAAGTGTCATTAAATACTTCATCGAGAATTGGCCATGGAAGATACCTGGCGACTTCACAAAACTTGTTGGCCAAGGCCTGGAACTGTGGACTGGGTTCACACTCCCCACCGCTTTAAAGGATCGCATCGAATGCGCTTCCATGTTATCCGTTTTAGGATTTATGTTGGATGACATTCTGGACACCTATAACCACGATCAGGTATGATTCCCTTTTTAATTGGCAAACTCCCAAATTAACGTGACCTAAATCTCCTACAGACCAAACAATTTATGAGCCGCCTGCGCGGATTGATTCTAGGAAACACCCATCCAGCTGCTGATAATCAAGTGGAATTTGTATTCGCCGACATTTATGCTCGTATTCGAGATACAGACAAAACAGACCCCTTCCGGCTAGGAAATAAATACTGCGAGGAGACACTGCGGTGGATCATGGCATTACTGAATCAAGAGCCCTTCAACGCTTCTGTTCAGAATACGCTGGAGAGTTACGCTGAATACCGCTTTACTGATGTTGGCGTTTGGTACATTCACATCGTACATTATATTCACACTAATTAATACTACTTTATTTTAGGTGGGCATTTTCGCTCATGGAATGGGCTTGTAATCTGCCTGTTCCAGAGCATATTGCGTGTGATCCTAATTTTCATGCGCTACAGCGCAAAGCTGGAATGCATGGGCTCCTTACCAATGATTTATACTCTTATCGTCGTGAGGTTCTTCAGGCATCTCGCATATCATTCAATGGCATGAAGCCGAAGATCGTGAACTCGATCCCTGTGGTAATGGTCGAGCATAACTTCGATGAAGGAGAGGCAACTGAGTACATTAAAAACCACCTCACCGAAGTGGAGGTTTCATTCCTAGAGATGGAGGACAACTGGAAACTAAAATATTCTGGAGATGATTTAGCTTTCTTTGAGAAATATTTCACAGCGACAAAGTGTATGATAGCAGGGAATTTATGGTGGTCAGCATCTTGTGGGCGTTACAATCAGCTTTAAACACATACTAAGTAGATAGGGATTGGATCAAATGAATAGTATTAGGGATAGACAATTGTGTTATAATATTTCAAATGGCTTTTGATGTCGATTTAGATAATCAAGAGGGAAACGATACACGAAAAGAGATTCTCTAGAAACTTAAAATGCGCGAGGAATACATATTTGAAGGTCTTATTATTGAGAAGACTGACTCACTAACTACATGTATACCCAGTAGCTATTTATACTACTCTTAGTAAGTCAGACTCTAAGTACGAATAAGTTAAGTAGACGATGTAAATGATAAGTGGGTCGATAATGGAGAATTAAGTGGGTGCAGGGATAATTAGGTGGGTCAGTAAAGAAGTAAGTAATGAGTAAAGCTACATGTTCGTTGATAATATGTAGTGCAGTGAAATACTTGTGGAATTAGCCGAATTAGCCGAGTGAGATAAGATAAGGTGGACTTATCAGCGAAGGTTTGTACCTTACAGGCGCCCTTTGATACTCGAATTAATTGATCATTTTCCTGAATCGCAAAACGACAGTGGTTTCCACCCCATAGTCGATTTCGTTGTATCGCATTCGCAGCGCTGGAAGAATATTGTTCTAAAGATACCAGCTGAAACTCATGAACTATTCTTACCTGCTAGGGATGCTGTTCCAAATTAGAGTCAGTATTATTGTTTGGTGACCGACAGGATTTGATAGACTGGTTCGAAAATGCGCCTGCATTGCGATCTCTGAGACTAGAGAACGTGCTCTTGTCTTCGACTCTGTGGCCATGGAATCAAATTATAGTCTTCCGCCTGAATGAAGGCCCCTGTGTTTAGCACAAAGAAACTCTACATGACACTCACTCCAACTTTAAATCTTCAAGAACTGGTTATATATTTGATGGAAGGGTGCAACTTCCCTTGCAGATAGTGCCCGTCGGGCTGTTGGCCTACTGCATTTAAAGAAGCCTTCTGTCCGATCAAATTTCGCTGAGAATGTTGGACCTATTCTTTCGATGATTTCCGCGATATCCCTTGAGGAACTCATCGTCACTAACAGTGTTGACAATAACCAGAAGATCATCGACTGCGTTATATCATTAATCAATAGATCTATGGCGATGGAACGCCTGACAGCGACCCTTGATGATAATAACAGCTTCACTAAAGCCCTCACTATTCTGCTTGAAATTTCAGGGGCGGATGCTGCGCTTCAGTTCGAAGAACATAAGTCCGCTGCCTTTAGGCTTCATGGTATATTTTGCAGCTGGAGCAAGGCGTCTCACCTTGCCCGGTGGTATTCTGATTTCCAATCCTTTCAGGATCAGATTATTGGGATATTGGGATATCGGGAAACAGTTGAAGAACTGATCCACACTTTGAAGAATGCCAGCCTGTTTATTAAAGAGGACTTCGCCTTTGACTGTTGTCCGCAAATATGAGTAAAGCTTTCCTTCCAACTCTGTTTGAATTCTCTCAAGTTTATGATCATAAATTATGCGAAGTCGAGATAGAACTTATTAATTTTAATTATGTAGAATGACAGCAATGTTTATGTGTCGCATAGTCTCCGCACTGTAAGCCTAGCCCTCACATAACCTATTCGAGCCAGATTCACCACCGACGATGAAAGGCACAAGGGGAAAGATAGTGAAGTCTCATGCCGACTGGAGTATTTGAAAGGTTATAGGTTACTATCTCTTCCAAACAGCGTAGAGTCAACAGAATCGAGCCAGTGAATCATCGACCGGAATCTTCGAATTCGTATAAAGTATATCACAAGGGGAAAATAATTCCAAACAATATTGCTTTGATAGATTGCAGCAATGAACAGAGATATGTGAGATAGAAAGGAGAATATGACATAAGACAGAGCTGGAAGACTGAGAAACTATAACATCTACTCGTACATCCATTTCCTTCCGCAATGTCTATAATAATTGATATGAAACGTGATAACATCAAAGCGTGATTAGATCATGAATAATGCGTGCAGAGCTCATAAAGGAAATGATATCAAATAGCACAGGGTGAAAGCAGAGATAGGAAAAGAGAAACAACTTAAGTGAATTAGAGAACGCCTCTGTGGAATCACGGTCCAGTCGTCCATAACCCCTTTTATGTTTTGCCCTCCGGTTATGTTTTGCCTTCCGCACTTCCATCTGCCGATCCACTGCCACTTCCACTTCCACTGCCACTTCCACTTCCACTGCCACTTCCGCTTCCACTACCAGGCTTCGGCAGCCCAGGCAGATCAAACACCACCTTCGACGACCCCTGGTCCTCCGCGGGACTATCAACAATGCTCCTTCTCGATGGGTCCTGCTCAAATGCATTTGCTCGCGGACTCTCCTCATCAACGAATCGCACTGAACGCGCTGGCGAGACATCCCGGACGGAGTTGGTGTGTAGTGCACGAAGACTGTCGAGGCGATGGTGTCGTAGAGAACTGTTATAACTGTCTGCTGTTCCGGGACGCGAGCTTCGTCCAGCGCCTGTTCGAGAAGCAGCTTGTCGCGAGCCGGAAGGTACTCCTCGCCCAGAGCTAGGCCCTGCATGTGCAAGAGTTTGGTCTCGCCCTCGCGGTTCATCGAGGATACCTGTCAATGAGGATATTGAATCTTGGTGGTATGGATGGGAGGAAGCAGCTGAGTTGCGTCGTACAGATGGACGTCGCGTTCGCCCATGCACGCCGAATTCCTTCATCTTCGCTTTTCGTTTTCCGTCCTGCGCAGGCGTGTTGTTTGAGGATACAAGTGTCGATGGCTCGCCTTCATCCTCTGAGGCCCATCCTTCTTCCTCTACACGTGTCTCGTCGGTAGATTTTCGTGACGGGGACTTGGTTCCTCGTCGTTCATCGGGTGATCCCCTCTGCGGTGATGCCATTCTGTAAACCCTTTTCTCGGTCTTCTCCACGTCTGCCTTTAGCCGCTGCATATCGTCCTTGACCTTCCCCTCCGTATGCAATTCCATGTGTTGCAGGGCGGCCTTCCATCTCTTTACCTCGTCTTTGAAATGTCCATGTTGGGCATGTACGTCAGATGAGTCTGGGTCTGGAGTGCCTGTTACTTCGACGTCCACCTGTAGAAGTTAGATTAATACATGTTGCATTGACAAACCAGATAGCAAAGGCACGTACATCAGACCCAGGACTCACTCTCCTCTCAATGATACGATGATGAGGCTCCTGCCATTCCGCATAGATTGAAGTTCCGTCAGCGGGTGTCTCGCTTCGGTACTCCGGTACATCCTCCTCCTCATTCATGTCCCTTTGTCTCTCAGCTTCCGCGATCCTAGTCTCCTCGCTGCCAGTATCTCTATCTACCTTCTCCAAATCCGTGATGCTCTCTCGTTCCCTCACAACGTCACCATTCTTCTCAAGCTCTCCTCTCTCCATAGCACTGGCATCACGATCGCGGTTGATAACGATGTCCTCGCCCCTCTCGACCACCCTAGCTTGGTTTGTCCAATCTGGCCGGCCACCGTCCATGGTAGCGTGCCTTGACCACGTACGGGACACAGAATGTACACGTCGGCCCAAGGAGAAACCGGGGATGGATAGACCGTGGACGGCGATAGAGCAGAGCACCATAAACGCGACGATGGGTTGGATGGTCCCGGCTAGCAGCTCAATCTGATGATCATCGCCTTTATTCGCCTTGTGAATGACTTCGTTGGCGAGAGTTGAGATAAAGACAGCGCCTATGAAGGAAATAGTATCAGCAAGGAAGAGAGACAACTTGCGGATCGCACTCACCAACTCCAATAGGTCCAAAATGTCCACTGAATACCGCCTCTCTGAATGTCTTAATATCCGGGATCCACCTATACAACGCGATGATCACAGGCAGTCTCCTCAATAGCAGTACCAGAATAGCGATAACGATGAGTCTCCATACGCTAAGCGTGAGTTCGGCATCCTGGAACTTGTCGAACGGCATCCAGGCGCCCACGTATACGAACGCTGCTACATTGAACAACAGATCGATGACGGACGAGAAGTTGGATTCCTCCGTCTGCCTGTTGAAGAACCCATCCCAAGCAAAAGCGGTACCACACGCGAAGGCAGCGAGCAAGTCATCCGACCCAAGGAGGGTGCAGACACCTATAGTGAGGATGGCAAGGGAGACATATTGAGCGACGTAGGAGTGCCTATCGATAAGGTCACGCTGGTTGCAGAATTTCATAAGATGCCGGAAGCCGAAGCCGATGAGACTACCGATTATGACCCCTACGATAACTTGGTCTGTTGGAGAAAAGATCGTTAGCATATAGTCGCAAGTGATAGGGAAGAAGAGAATTCACATAGCCATAACAACAAGAACCAATCTTTTACTGCCTTCCCCGTGTCGGGCGCGTCGAGGGTTAAGTACAACGCGATGAACAAGAATGGGAACGCAGCTCCATCGTTACACCCACTCTCTGCTGCGAGTAGGTGCCGCAGATGGGCAGGGACATGTTTATCAGCCCATCTACCACCAACGACGGCAGCTGCGAGAATAGGATCAGTGGGGGTGAGGCACGCGGCGACGGCGAGGGAAGAGAGGAAGTTGAGCCCTGGGATGAGAGCGTAGATAAGTCCGGCAGAGACGAACCAGCCCTGCGACGCGCGTCAGTATCGCATTCTGAAGAGATAAGATAACAGTAAGAAGACACACCCAAGTCATAACCGGACCCAATAAGAAGAAAAGACTTTTCCAATGACGACGCATATATGCTTTCGGCAATTCCACGCCTATTGCGAACACGCCGATCGCGAGAACGACCCGCGTAAACTCGAGAGTGATGATATTCGAGGTGTCATCGGATTTGTCGCCCCATGCGCGGGGGTCGAATATGTTTGCGCAGTTTGGGCCTGTGTGGTGGAAGTATTAGTGACTGTTGAGTGGAACGAGATATGAAAGAAGGTAGAGGGGGCCGAGAAGACGAAGAGGAAACAAGAGGTAGGTGGATAGAGAACCTGCCGCGATCTATGAATGAAGCCTTCGGCATCCCATAAGTATACCTGATCCCGGTCTTCGGACACGCGTCCCGCTAACGCAACATAACGAATGATTCAGACTTGCTACCGTGAAGCCCCTGTACACACACCCGTCTGAAAACGGCGAGACTGAGCGTATGTGGGTTCTCGTACGATAACACCACGTCCAAACACAGCCATAAGTTCATAACGGCATGAACGTGTAGACAAGCCTCCCGTATGACGCCAGAAACAACTGGCTGCAAGAGTAAAATGAGTCCACCGAGAACAGGTATGGGCATCCGCGCGGGCCCTAATTGGTAATCGAGTTTTGCGCCATATAACGCCTATCACCCAGCTGAATGAACAGCTTACGGCACCACAAATGCAAAGTAAGATACCACATGAGTCGCAACCAAACAACATTACCCTTCTACCACGGCGTGCAGCTCGAAATCCACACCTCGTCCATCTCAACTTGGTTTCCATACCGGAAACTCGTTGACAGAACACGCAGGTCCTGATAGTAAAAACAAACTGTACAGGCATGCGACGAACGTGCAGTTGAAGAACAGAACGCGGGTAGCGGATGGCGCGGATATGACTCGGGGTGGGGTAAGACACGACAAAAAGACGACTCACCAATAATAACTCCAAACAGGAACGCCCAGCAAGCTTCTCCTATGTATAACTGCGAGGAAAGAAATATTTTAGTAGCTGAATGACTGAATCACGTCGAACGCACCCTCTCGCGCAGAAACAACGAGAACATGCCAAACTAAAATTAACCCAGCGCGTCTTCGGTCAGTGCACTGCAGCGAAATGAAGACCTCTACGCACCAGCACCACGAAACCTCCGAGCGCGACATAGACTACGTGTGGTGCAGTTACTTCAAACTATGTGACCATTAGATCAATGATTTTGGTTGAAGTTCCTTTCCCAGCTCACAGGATGAAAGACCATGACGTCGTGATAGGCCTTCCAATGCGCCTAGATCGCCGAGGACGTTGTAGACGACAAAGAACACTTGGCCTAGCTGTTGAAGGCTGTTGCTTACGAGGAGGAAGCTTGGGGCGGGAAGTGGTCGAGGTAAAGGAAAGCCGAGAAATCGTAAGAACGTAAGAAACTGAGGATGGAGTTTCAAGACGCTTGGCCGACCCGGGATTGTTTTATATTTGGCCTTGCCGATATTAATAACAGTTCGGCACGTGGCCTCAGACGCGTCCAAGACCCCCCAAGACAAACTTTGCGCCACTCAAGAAAAGCTTCGCTCCAGCTCAGCAGCCAAGGATATGCGTATATCTCTGTGTAGCAACCCCCTTCTCCTCCTTCTATACTTCATAAAACAAAAGTACTGGCGGACCCGATATGCTCAAGCCTTACAGGCTGTATACACGTTCCTTCATTTACGCAGGTTAATACCGCACGTGAAGAAATTTTTAGCACATCGGCAACGGTGCCTGTTTCTGCTTTGCGCAGTTGCCTATTTCGGAGGAGAAGCACAGCCAAATCGTAATTCACGATCTTGGCTTTTGCTTGTCATATCTGTGACCCGTCCCTCCGTCATCATTGGGATTCATTCCATCTAATCTTCTCCGTTCGTCTCCGGTTCATATCTCTCTCATCATCGCATCCATCAACTTCCAGTATACCTACGACTCTGCATTTTCTGTGCACCACCTCCAAATTCGAAAAAAGTTCGGCCGTGACACCAAAGTTCCCGCGATAACGTACTTCTTACCCCACACTTCTACAGATACCAGGTCTCATGACCACGGCGATTATGAAGCTTATCGCATGTCTACCTATCAGTCAAAGCTCGACACTCATTACAGTTAATTTTCTTATTCGATGTTACCGATCAACACGAACTTTTTCCGGAAGTAAGTGTGGCTTAGGACTGCTATATGTGTGCTTGATGTTACAGCATATTGAACAGCTAACAGCTAGTAAGGGCAATGAAGTTAATTCAAGACTGATCCATATCTGATTCATTAGGCGAATCCTAGGACCAGCTGAGTAAATTGCTCAACTATTCTTCACGGGAATTATAGTCAAACAAGATTTTCAAGTTCAAGAAACCGCAATCTAACTTCTTCCAAGATCACGATAGGGCCCTTAATTCATTGATTTCGCATGCTCGGACCTTGCTGATATCATTTATTTGAACTCTTATTCTCTGTGTACCTGGGGCTAGTTCTCCAGTGGAATCTCACAAGTTCTTCTATATGCTCCACTCTCGGATGAAAGCCGTATGGACTACATAAGCAAACTCAGATAAGCAACTCTCCTCCTTCATTTGCTCGTAAGTGGTTCATACAATCCTTTGAGATTCTCGTCGCTTCGAATTCAGACGCAGGATCCGTACCGGCGGTCGGCAATGAAGCGCCTATGTCACCGAACCCTCAACGCAAAGAGCCCATTGCGAAAACTGGACCCTCAAATTCCCTGGATCCCACTACTTCCCTGCATTCTCAATGTGTCAATGTTTGATCTCCGTCCCCATGTTCTCCGCATTCGACCCGCATGAAGGGTTTGGCAACCCGCACGAGGCGGCTGACAACCCGAAACACTTCACGAGGAATGCCGGATGTGGGAATACCGACCCCGCCTCCACCTCCGTGCCTGGTTCTAAGATCTAAGGACGCCGCCACTTGCGTCTTTGATTCAATTTATTCTTATAGTAAACTTGTCAACTTCACTATCCCAATCATAAGGGCTTTCTAATCGTGAGCTCAAGATTATTATTCAGGCTAGCGGCCGGTATGGCTCTGCTTGCGTCTCAATTTTAAATATTGTTTTGTAATCCTCGCCACTGCCGACAATCCTCACCGAACAAGAGGGAACATGAGGACGACATCCCAGGAAGTAGGTGGGTTTCTTACGTCTAAACACAATGATCGTCGCTTCATGAATGATACGAAGACGAATTACACAAGGTGTTCTTCACGGATATAGACAGACACGGGCCAAAGGTTGACTGGGAAGAACAACCAGATATTATGAAACTGCGTGTCGAAGAGCCGACTTTGTTCTTCCACATGTTGATCAACATTTCCTCTGGGTCAAACGTTGCTTCATGAACCTTGCAGCAATGCTTCCTCGGTCCTTTTTGTCGATCCTGCGAACCGAAATTTCTCCTGGTGCTATCGATTATGCGTGACAGTCAGCACTACAGCAATTACACTGCAAATGATATTCATTGATAACAACTAGGCTATCTTGGTGATGATTTCAGTGTTGTTATCACGATTCCAACTTCGTTAACTGCGGGTAGGGAGCCGTTTTGATAGTACGGAAGGAATTGCAAGGGAGTGCCTGTTTTCTTCAAGGCGACCAATTATTCGCTGAAAACTTGTATTTATTTAATTGTCCACGTATAATTAATGATTATGGGGCTTAGAGATTGATCAACGCTCAACTCATTCTGATTTCTTAGCTACTGTATATAATAAATCGAAAACCTTATATGATTACTAAGTTCTGACGTAGATTTATCAGGCCTCGCCCAGAAATACTCGCCTCTTCTTTGTTTAATCGTGCAGACTTGCAGTTCTGCCGTAGGCTTGTATTTCGTGTTGATTCAATTGTTGTTAAGGTTAAATTAAGAATGGTGTAGGACTAGTACAAAATCTCCATGATGATTATCTAAAAGCTCCAGTCTCTCACTGTTGAGCCGCTCCTTTGCATTTGCATCACAAAGTTGACACTGCTACCGACATTGTCTCCAGGTTTTTTATCTTGCTTGTTGAATATATTATTGACTATAGCTGATCCCTCAATTTGGGGTTCCTGGGATCTAGAAGTTGCCTTGGATGGCCTATTTTCCCACAGTCTTTTCCATTGATATGCCACTCTTGTTGATGAAGCATCTCACATAATGACTAGAAGTATATCATATTGAAATTTTGAGATAATCCAAGCTCTGTGGAGAAACCTAGCATTTAGCCCACAAGGAGAATCTGACACTGCTCCCGGAGATGATTTTTCTTCTTGTATTCTACAGGAAGATAATAGGTCAATAGTAGTCTATTTCTCTCTCAGTGACCATGGCACAAAAAAATCCCTGTCAAAAGCTATTTTCTCAAAACCCAATCATGGTTACTTTCAGTGGGTGTGATTATGTCTTAACAGCCCTTGTTGCTGCTTGCGTGGTTAGACTCTTTGGTGATTGTGGAAGGAGTACTGTGGCTGAATGCTGGACATTAGGTAGTTGCAGAACCGACACCGAGAAGCACAAATGACTTGTTGAATCATGGATTCTCACGTTCGCCTCAGTGGCTTGTCTTCTTATGACGCTCACGATCTGCGCTCTCGCTTCCCGGTGTGAGTCCTGCCTCCTGCAAATACGATATTGTGATCCGACCTACTTTGCAAGAGCTTCATTGCCCCAAGACAATAGTTCTGGGTATGGCTTATGTTGTAGCAGGGTAGTTTGCCCGAACTGGTAGCAAGGCTCGGGACGGTAGCGGTATGGATTCCCGTAGTCTACGACACGACACAAACGCGCTATGTACTCTACGCTACGCGATCACGTGGCTGCTCGCCTAGATCTACTGGTACGGGCATAGTGAAAATGACGCGGACCTGACGCGCGTGACGCGACTGACGCGGAATGGATCTTTATTTCTCAAACATCATTTTATCGATGTTATTTTTCGATTTAAGCTAATCTAAATTCATATCCATCACAAATATTATGGTAGAAAGTGTGATAAGTCATTTTGAAATGGCTAGGACTTGTTTTTTGTTTTCACTTTACGTCATTACGCATTTTTTGAACCATTAACAATATTATCAGCTCAACCGAACATAGAACAAATAGTTTTTGATAGTCTAAGACATGTTCAGATAGAAATCAAGTAATTTAGAGGTAGGCCAATTCTTAGGTGGTGCGCATCACTTGCGCGTCACTCTCGCATCAGTCGCGTCAGCAGTCGCGGCACTTGCGCGTCAACTACGCGTCAGTGACCAAACAAACATTCATCAAATGTAATCAAACAGATGGATATCCATTAGTAGTTTCATTTATTCCTTTGCAATTCCAGACTTAGCACACTTGCTTTACATCCCAATATGTCCTTGTACCATTAACAATACATATCAATGCTTGACTCACTTGTTCAGGACTATTTCACTGTCGGAGACATCACAAAAGCCAAATGTGTAGGAATACTAAAAGTAATGAATAATTGGGAAAGGGTCCTTTGTTTGGGCTGACGCGCAGCCGATTTGCGCATCAATCCGCATCACTTGCACGGCAAACCCGCGTCACTCGCGTCATTTTCACTTGGCCCCTATGACAACACCAACGCTGTAGGTTGGGATCTGAAGATCGGGCATTCGTGTGCACGTAAATTGAGTAGCACAAATTTTACTTGAATCTCGAATCATCGTTCGATGCGATGTCTATTTCTCGGCAATGCTATCGTTATCTTCCTGTAATTTTGATATGTATGAATGTAGAGTCCATATTTCTCTCAATCTTCTCAATACAATTTGCTAACCTTCCTGTATGCGGGTAGTACCCACTGTGCTGGTACATGCGCAGAATGACAGGATATTGTCCCTGTCGTCACAGAGACCTTCGACTCCCAAATGCTCCTAGATACGCTCTTGTTCAACCTATGATGTTAGTCATAGCTCGCAAAATCTGTACACATCTTTCTATTAACTGGCACTCCCTACTACCTGGCGAATAATGCCGAGCTTCAATATGATTTCGCTTGGGGCTCTCCCAAACATATCCAAAGCTTAAGTCATTAGTTAGTAAAACACTCGTATTTGATATGTAAAATCAAACTATTTGAAATAACGTTCGTTTGGATATACTGTTTGAATGCTAGTTCGCAATAAAGAATATGTATGCTGAATGATTCTGGATGAGAATGAGGCATGTATATATATTGTATACTCACAATTATTCAACTTACGGAACTAGAATCCTTCTTAATGTTCGTTATAGTCGATGAAGATGTCCATATTCCCATTGAGAGATTCTAACAGCTCGACATCCTTAGGATATAATTTCCAGTGCTCCTTCTTGAGATTAAGTCGAACTGATCGAAGAGTGCCGAATGTTCTCTCATTCGTAGGATCTGCGACTGGAACTGAGCGAGATTCGATCATATCACCAATACGTCCGTCCTCAGCGTTTAAAACACAGCTACTGAGTTCAAGCACTTCCAGCCTCGGTAATATGTTGGAATGATCAGGTGTTGAATCTGACGCTGAATACGATAAGCGATCCAGAATGACATTGGTAATAAATTTTGAACTACTGTGGAGGCCGAAGACTTTAAACTCCACCAAGGAAGTGTTCAGAAGGTCGAGGCAATTTAGAAATTGTGAAGAGGATATGGACATGGCTGTCAATGAAAGAGATTCGATAATGCAGTTAGATCGACTGATAAATGACGTGTATGAATCCTGCGACCATAATCCATTGACAGTCAGACATAGCTTTCGAAGAGCAGGAGCGTGAAGGCAGTCTAGAAAAATCTCCATCGGAGTTGGGAAGACCCCAACATCGTTCTTTTCAAAAGCTAGAGAAAGTGACTGCAGTATCGGGAGCTGGGCGACCTTAGTAGAATAATTCGGGATACCATAATAGCCCTCGATCAAACTGAAATCACATTCCACCAGATTAATGCACTGGTGGAGTATATCCAGCCCTTCCCAGAAAAACATCCGATTCATCAAAGTGAGAGTCGTTAATTGGCTCCAGATTATAGGGATACCTTTGGACCACCGCACATTTTCGAAGCCCTGGTAGTTGGTAAAAATTTCGAAGTTGCATAGTTTGGGCGACATGCCAGTCAAGTAACGTACAGAGGGGGCAAGGTACCCCACATCGAAAGACTCTCCGTAGAATTCACCGGGCAAAGCTGGCAGGAGTAATGTGAGCTTTTCCAGACATTGTGCACCTTCTTCTGGAATTGCATCAACATTACCAGGTGTAAGATCTGCGAAGCACAGTGATGCATTTCTCCACCGCGGCAAGGTGGGCAATATGACATCCATCATCGACTTCACATCGTCATCACCCTCAACATAGTCAAAAAGTGTATCGGGACCGAAGGATATCGAGAGTGGAAGGTTGGAGGACCTTGAAAGCCATAGATCGGCCAGTTCTGCCCGCGGAAAGCAGCCTTCACCTTCGTCGAATCTCGAAATAGACAGTGATGCCCATAATTGGGGAGTCGAAAGCGCTAAATCGCGCCATGAGTGGCACACTTGACAAAGGAGAAGAGGGGCACTGAGAGAGGATGGTGTTACGAACTCCTCGTCGTGTAGGCACAAGATGAATACAATCTTCCAGAGTTCTACAGGAAATTGCTGCACGGCGAGGACGAGGGATTGCATGATGAGCAATGCTGGGAGGTTTTGCGGGTTGTTGCCGTTTTCAACGAGAATTGATTGGGCCTGCCTCAGATGGACCTACTGTGTATCTTCTCTGAAATAGAGAGGATTAGTGAAAGTTAGAAATCAACAAATTAAAGCTAATAACCTACTCGAAACCAAAGGAATTCAAGCTTAGAGGAGCGGTCCAAATTGGATGGTTTCAAGTTCTCGATTTCTGGGTGTTGAAATTTGACTTGTTTGGCAACAGGCATGTGAATAAATATGGGCGACCTCCGAGATAGGTATGACAAAGTTCGTATATCACAAAGTCTCTTTTCTGGCGTTCAGAAAGTAAGCAACGTGCTCTGCAAGACTAAAATAGAGCCCATTGATTTTTAGATAGTCGGTATGGTTTCTGAAGGACCTTCTAACAAAGGATAGATTAAACTAGATGATGATCTCTATTGGAGGGGACTCACGTGATGGAACTCTGGTCAGCATGCAGTTGATGTCCGTTATTTGCTAGTTTTATTAACCTTCGTATACTTCCGCATCGTACAAAAAGTCTTCCTAGCAGGACAGAAAAACCTCAGTCGTTTGCTTACCGATTAAGGTACATTATTTTTCTACATACCCATTTACTCCATTATTAAACGTTGCCTTATGTAGATCTCGTTGTGTCTATCTAATAATCTCTGAGGTGGGGCAGGACTAATACTCGCATAATTTTTCTCCATAATTGACGACGGACCCTTTATTTCGAGATTCTAGATGATGGGCTCAACTCTGTACCGGTATTTATATTTATTCAGCACGTCGAAAATGTTGCTCGCCGCTTCCAATCCAGGAGGGATACGCATAATCATTTATAAAATCCATGTCGATTCATTCTCTAAATGCAATTTGATTTCGGATCTTCTATTACAGGTAATGAACACTCGTCCGCTTGATAGACTGCCGTCTGGTCCAAATCCAAATCTCACTCAACAAAGAAGCGCAAGGGCTAGGCTACAGACATATGTACCTAACTTAGCAGAACTGATGGGAAATGACAACTCACCTAGAGAGGAACAGATTCTGTTGTCGAATGTATCTGAATAAGATAAAGGTAACGCTCAATCAGATAGAATTTGACTGAGATATATTGTAGCAGTACCTATCGGAATAAAATAAAATCAGTAAGAAGAATGTAAGTGCATGTAAGTAACGTCAGTCAGATAGAACTTGACTGAGGTATTTCTACGATATCTAAAGGTCTTTTATACTTGTAGAAATAATAAAAGGAGAGTAGTACTTCGAGTAGATAAGAGAGGATTTTTCATGTATCGACCAGAGAAGTAAGTGTTATTTGAAATTCGTCTAAATAAGAGTGGGTCAGATAAGAGGAGAATTAAGTGGAGTACTAAACGACAAGTGTAGCGTCGGACGGTTTGTATTTCCAGCAGAATGATGTACGAGCTGCAGACGTAACATTTTGTTATAGGTACCGTCTGTCTGAGTAATCTAATTGCGGCAGTATTTTCTGTGAACACTCTTAATTATCTGTGACATTTATATCGGTTGGTCAAAGTCAAAGGGCGCTCACTGTGGTATGTTCCCGGCTGATGCACCTGAATAGACCTGGGAGACGGTAACCTAGTCTATTTTAACCCACTCTCCTCCTTTGCTACGCACTGGTAATCACACCAACAGCAGCTCTATCTAAATTTAAGAGATCGATATATAATTAAGAGCCCTTATTTCGTAGATTTTATTTAATAGGTTATGAAGATTTTCCCAACAGTGCTCTGATCTTAGTAGCATACTGACAGAGATTGCAATTCAAATGGAACTCGTTAAGAAGCCATCACTACTTTACTAATGATTAGTCGTTAAATTTTTCTGAATTAATAAACATTGCATGCTGTCTATCGGTTTTACATGTTTTACAGGCTGTGCAATTGTATGAGCAGCGTTGCATATGCTATGCTTTACAAATGGTTGGTTCGGGCGTCGGCAGGCACGCCATGTAGAGCATACGGTGTTTCTGGATAGAATGATCCTTGTACCGTAATACAGTATGGAGTTTTTCCACAATATATATTTCCTTCTTATTCCACTTCATTGATAAGGAGGCGAGCATGTGTGATATGTATCTCGCCTTCATATAATTTACGATCAGAAATTTGAGACGAATTCAAAAAACGTTGAAAGGAAAGCTTTCCACGCTGACGTCTAATGTCAAGGGAAACTTCCTCTTTAAACAGGCCGGGATTGTTCGAAGTTGCTACAATTAAATCTCTTATCGTTTCTTGACATCCCAATGATCTGATCCTAAAAGGATTGTAAAGCTGGATGCCATCAGGTAAGGTGAGATGCTTTGATTTGACCATAAATGCCTCCAGGAATTCGACAGTGCACGTAGAGATTTCGAACTGAAGCGCTGCATCTGCACCTGGAATTTCAAGAAGAAGGTGAGTGAGGGCCTCTCCGACGCTATAATCATCACCAAGGGTCACCGTCAGGCGCTTTCTCGCCATAGATCCTTTGACTAATGATATAACGCGGTCGATTATCTCCTTTTTATTGACACCGTTGTCTGTTGTAACGACGAGCTCGTCAAGGGACGTCGCAGAAATGATGGAAAGAATAGACCCAACATTCTGAACAGGAGCAGAGTTCGATCGAATTGAGAGCTTCTTTAAGTGTTGGAGTTCAACGGGATGTGTTATATCAGAGGGAAGCTGCACTCTTCCAGCAGAGACGTATATATCCAGTTCTTGAAGATTTGAAGTTTGAGTAAGTGTCGCATAGAGTGATTTTACCAGTGTATAGCTTCCATCGAGGTGGAGGGTTGTAATTTGATCCCATGGACAACGAATCAAAGGCGAGGGCATGTATTTTAGACGCAACGTCCGCAATTCAGGCGCATTTTCGAACCAGTTTATTGGGCTTGGTCGTTCACCATATAAAGATACTGATTCTAAAAGTGGAACAGCATCCCTGGCACGTAGGAATTGATCATGAGCTTGAATTGGTATCTTCAAAAAGATATTCTTCCAACGCCGAGAATGTGATAATAGAAGATCGACCACGGCAATAAAAATATTGTCACGTGCTACTCCCCAAAAATCTGCATGTAATTCGAATGAAAAAGGACGCCCGTTGGAGCGACTTAAGCAAGTCTCCAGGACACCCTCGTAATTCCTCCGAGATAGACGTGGCTCAAGCACGATGGTAACGTTGGACCATAATTCAGAAAGCTCGATGGAGACGCTACGCCAGAAGTAAGAGACATAGGAAATGGAGGGTAGAGGCGTCTTCGTATCGCACATAATGTCAATTGCTACCATGCGAAATATTTCACCTAACACATCTGCAGGCAAGCGGCGGATTGGAGCAAAGATTGTCTGTCGTTCAACGACGTATGTCTTCATGCGTTTTTTCTCTTTCTCTAGTTCCTGTAGGATTCCTTGGAGACGACCGATTCTTTCGTCGATATCCGATATTTGGGATTTTCCGCAACTAATATCGTTGATAATTGCATCATGTTCGGCACTGGATGTGTCTGGTACGATTCCTTGGCGAGTAAAATAAGTAGAAGGTGGATATGATAGTTCGGAAAACGGTTGTTCAAGTGCTTTCTCGATGACGTGATGGCAATATGGGCATTTCTGGTGGATATCCCTATTTCATATATATATTCGTTCGAAAACAAAAACCTCACTGGCAGGAACTACTTACATGTTCATGATCAAGTTTTCCTGAGTGGCTGAACTCGAAGGCGTGGTTAAGGGTTGAACCTTGATTGATGACCCTTGTGACGAATTCGCCGAACGTCGTAGAATGGAGTTAGCAAGGTCTCACGCCAGTAAAAGCGAAAGTCGGCCAAAGTCAGACAAATACAGGATCTGAGGGCGACTAAACAGCAATTATATTACAAAAGAATCTACAGACAGCTTGCTTTAGGACAGAATAACTCTTTGGTCTTAATTAATAGCATGAATTAATGAAATTCCACGTGCCATGCCCAAGATACGGACAAATATTTTAAGCTTAAAATATAATGAGTACTCGGTATCAGAGTATTCGAACATTCAAAGACGTATAAGCATTTAATTTAGCTAAATAATCAAACGTAATGAGTAGCTACAAGAAAGCCAAAGGGAAGTAGTTATCACTAAAAATCAACGGGGGATGAACATGAAGTAAAAACTATGCCACGCAAAACAAAAGTAAGGGATTTTCACAGAGAAGATGAAACGTGGGTAATACTCCCTACAGCAGATGCATCGAGACCCGAGTACATTGGAGAGAACAATGAAAGTTAAATAGAGAGGAGGAGCAAAGGAAGGAGGGATAAGCGAGCAGGAGGATAAGGAAGGAAGGGATGGAGAAGCGGGAGTAAGTAGGGCAGGGTAATAAGGTAAGACGTAGGGGACGTGGCGGAGATGTATACGGAAGGGAAGGAATGAGATAGGGTAGTGCTTTGATAGAAAAAATCAAGACAAAGCACGGAGATGGGAAGGTGACGCGATCAAGGTTCTATGGGGTATATGTACAGAGCATTGTACGTCGGTATGTATATGAAGTGTAGCAGGGGGTAGTAGTGTGCGTAATGTTCGACGAGAATAAGTTAACTGCAGGATAGAGCCACACTTGAGGCGAACTAAAAGCTTCATGAAAGACGTGAGGTCATAGCTCGATTTCTCGTGAGCATCCTGCGTCAAAAATAATCAGTATCAAAAATCCAGAAAAAACAATACAAGAAAACCCACCTCAAAGTGCCGTACCATGATCATTTCCCGTCGCTTGCGAGTAACTACTAACCCTCTTATTAGTCAGGAATGTCGGTAAATCCTCCCCCGCATCCCTCAAACAATCAATCGGGATCAACCCCTGCTCCCCCCCAATCTCCTCCACGTACTTGCTCTTCCCCTTCGCATCACCAGGCGCCAAAGAAGCCAACCTCTCCACCATCGCCCACCCATCATCGAACAAATACACGATCTTCACGCGTTCCCCGATGGATACAGCAAGCTCGTCATTGAGGGTAGGCACGAATGGCCGGCGAATCGTCTCGATGTCTTGGAACTCCGTGGATCCCTTAGGGAGGATACCCGGCGAGGGGGGAGGTGATCCGTCAGTGATATCAGGAATGGTGAGTGGCGAGCGAGGGAGGAGGTGGGGGAGTGGATCGGAGAATGGATCTGCGCTTGCGTTTGCAGCAGCGACGTTGATGGGTTTGGGGGATGTAGGAGCGGGATCGTCGAACGGGTTGGAGGTGGGGAGGGAGGGGGTTGGTGGGAGAGAAGGATGGCTGAGTGCGTAGGTCGATCCGCGAGCACTCTTGGGCGTGGCAAGGGTAATACTGCTCTGGGGTCGCGAACCACCAGAAAACATGCTCGTCCTATCACCGTCAGTAGGAGGAGGTTTGGGGAACGCGAAGGATTCAGAGGGTGAAAAGGGCCTGACGGACATGGGTGTGCGCTCTTCGGGGTTCATGCTGTCCCGGTGGTGAACGACGAGGTATTGAGAGTACTGGTCGCTTGAGCCACTACCTGCACTCCCAACCGAGAACCGACTGGCGTTGTTTAGCATATTCGTCGGCTGGAAGTTGTTCGTGTTATCCAGATCAATGAGGAGCGGGGCACCACGAGTCTCTGCCATCTGCGGGAGTGGAGGAACGACATGGCTGAAATCAATCGTCAGCCTTGGAGTCTGGGCTTGATCGAAGGTAGTAGCGAAGCTGCTACGAGCAGTGAGCGTCCCCGAACCTGCGCTGCCAGGTGGGAGATCCACGTTCGCCGTATCACCATACGTCTGTGATGTACGACGTCGACCGAACCACCACTGCTGGCGGGCTTCTGAACGGCGAGCACGCGAGCGTTTGCGCATCAGGAATACGACGAGCATGAGGAGGAGCACGATAAGGAGGACGACGATGCCGGCGATGGCACCGGTAGAGAGCCCATGCTTTGATGACGCGGAGGATCCATCGGGGGAGTTGGGGTCGGAGGATCCGCCACCGGCTCCTCCCCCGCTCGTCGAGCCACCTCCAGAGGTAGAGCCTTTACCACCTACAGTGTGAGTGCTGCCAGGGAGGCCGTTGGCACCAGTCGTGCCAGACGACGACGATCCACCGCCGATGGCTCCTTGGATGCCAGTTGGGTCGGCTCCGGCGTTAGCTGCAGCTGCTCCTTCCCCAGAAGAACCAGAGCTAGAGCCAGAGGACGAGCTGTTTCCACCACCGCTGAGGTTCGCACTAGCGACAGAAGTCGACGAGGATGACGATGTGCCATCAGCATTCGTGGAAGAAACCGAGCTCGAGGAGGAGCTACCATTCCCAGAACCCGAGCTCGAGGAGTTACCAGAAGAGCTGTCCCCGCCCGTAGAGCCCGACTGTGAAGAGCCTGAGCCTTGGTTACTACCCGAGGTAGAGCTACCGTCGGTATTCCCACCGCTATTACTCCCACCAGTGTCGGATCCACTACTCCCTCCGGTGTTGGAACTCCCGCCGTCTGAGTTCCCACCTGTCGATCCGCCAGTGCTTCCTCCTGTACTTCCTCCTGTACTTCCTCCGCTCGATCCACCTCCTGTACTTCCTCCGCTCGATCCTCCCCCTGTGCTTCCTCCACTCGATCCTCCCCCTGTACTACCACCAGTAGAGCCTCCACTGGTACCGCCTCCACTTGATCCTCCACCAGTCGATCCTCCCCCACTATTCCCAGTGGTGGATGTCTGAGCAGGAGGGGGAGATGCAGCAGTAGTCGTAGTACCTCCTCCGTTGTGAGGATTGTCATTCTGCTGGTTACTTCCAGTAACGAGAGGTGCAAGAAGAGGAGTAAGAACAGGGACAGACGGTAAAGGTACTGGTAGTTTTATAAGAGCAGGTTCTCGAGCAACGTTTGTGGCGGCTCTGTCGACGAGTACGCGACTAATCCGCGTGTGTTCTATAGGTTGTCGGGCCATGCGTACTGCCATTTTTAACGAGTAATTTCAGTCGAAAAGTCGCCTTTGATGTTGTGATTTTTGTGGGTATCCAAGATTCTTGGTTATCGATAAAGAACGAAGACCCAAGCAAGTTGAAAAAGAGAGAGAGTAAAGAACGTAGGGGTCGTCGATTTCGAGCGACCAAGCAGAGACAATATCGAGCGAAACAGCGAGCGGACTACTTGAAGAGACGTCGCGCAGGCACTGGCATAAGGAGAAGAGATATGGGGAAGAAGGCACCCCCGCAAGGGATTCCACGGCATTTCATAACAAAAACTACCGCCCGTACGTGGTAGACCAATATCAAACGCGCGAAAAGGGTGAGCAAAAGCACGATTATTCCCAAAGGGGAATTCACCTTCCATAAGAAGGAATTATACGTGACTTTCTTGATCGCCCGGGATATCCAACCCTGTTTTGCACTCCCACTCCACAGTTTTGATGTTTTTATAAACCTTGCAACATACGGTGGTTTCTAGGCGTTCTTCTTGTGGGACAAGGTCTTTTCATGCACGCTGAGAAAACAGTCGTGTGCCCACGAAGCTACTCGTCGTTCTCGGGCGATTTCTCTGGTATCCCTCTCTCAGAACCGGCTTTTGTTCGACCTTGGGTCCTCTACGGCTTCTAATGCGTTCTTTCTCTTCATCAGAGTCGCATCCCTACATGTGGGCTCTCTACTCTTCTCCGAAACCCGCATCAATCCTCAGATTTACGCGTCGCTGTCACTCGTCCTCCTCGTCATAGGTCTTTTTATCTTGGGATCATCCAAGACGAGAATATGTCAAGTCTACAAACCATTCGCTCACCCAATCAACTCTCGCAAATCCGCAGGATTACCATAACAACCCGCATTTGTATCATAAATTTCACACATCAGCCCATTGGCATCACTAGTGATAGCGTTGAATCCGTGTTTTCGCCGTTGACATCGTGTGTGAGCGCACGCAGGTGACCGTTCAAGTGGGAATTCGTCAAAGAACGCTTTCGTCGGGACCGCCTCACCATTTCACCCTTCAGGTGCCCCGCGAAAGGTGGTCTTCGCAAATTAACCCTTGAGCGCCAATTTCATTGAACTTTCACCAATTTCGAGTTGGGATTTACCAATTCCATCTCTCTATTTCTTCGATTCATCGTTCAATCACTTTTTGAATGAGTTTTCGTATCCTTGTCAGCCTCCGCTCCACCAACGCATGCGCCTTCTTTCTTCTGAGTGAAAAAACCATGATACCTTGTCCTGTCAGCCAACGACATCGCGTGCCATCAACCGACGCCTGGCCTATTTTAATTATCCCAAATTCACTCAGCGTTATCTCGATTCTCGCTTCTGGAAATAATAGTCTCTTCATCAACCAGCGCGCTTGGGTAGGTGGCTGTGCTGTGCAGTCTTTGTTCCGTATCACTCGCGGTCGTAGTTGATTCTCCTATTTGCAAGCGGTGAAGAACGGTGAACATCGACTGTTTGGGGAACGTGAAATACCGGGTTTATTTGAACATATGGGCTCTTTCTGTATTTTACATCGGGGAACTAAGAAATAGATTTTTGCCAGCACGTTTTCCAGCGAACGGATCACGGCCCATGCTCATCAACCTTCCCATCCTCCCTTCAAAAGTTAGGCACCTCCGTTTGCGTCCCAATCAGTACCCAGGGCCTGTCGATCCTATTAAAATACACTTGCATTCAGCGCTCGTTGGACCGAACAATCCGAATCGCTGGCCGTCTAGCTTTTTCATGGCAGTACATACTTACTCCTACATCCAGACTTCGCACTGGCGGGATGCAGTTCAAAACTTCAATACAGTAGGTGCAAAGTTCCGCTCCGATCCGCTCGCCATCCCTGAGTATTTTATATTATTTTGTTCTCTCATCCCATTCCAAGCCTTCGGAATTCTTCCGATCTCGGGATGACGTATTTACTAGCGGAAGAGTGCATTCAAATCTATGACGGGTCGTATCCTCGAGTATCAGCTCGAATGAATCCTGTGAAGTGTTCGTGTCTTTTGACATAGTTAGAAATATCGATAAATAAGGTCTTTTTGTTCTCTTTTACAACTGTATTAGATCAATACACATCTTTTATCGTGGCGTAGCAACAATTCGGCTACTATCCTATTAAATGTAACCGCCACAGATGAATGAGCTGAACAAACAGATTACGAAAATGAACTACAACGCCTAACCTTTACGTTCATCTTACGATCAGAGCATACAGTTATGCAAATATTTTCGCTTGAGAAACCTTCCCAAACTCAAACTTCATTCATTGATGCTCGCTGGTCTTGTTACGCTTGGCGTTATCTTGAAACGACTCTACGATGAAGTTACTGATCTCTTTCAGGCTACTATGAAGAACTCAAACATGCCAAAATACGTGACTCGTCGAAATTCGTTCGATTGGTTCACGGTAAGCCCTTGGAGATTCGGACATATCAAGGAGGTGTGTATTTTGTGCAAGGCTACTCAATGGCATTAAAGCATTCAGCCTGAATAGGATTTCGAGCGCATCGAAGATGGAAAATTAAGCCTCCATCGATGCAGTCATTGATGTTACAGACCGCTCTTCGACCATCTCATAATTCTCTTATCCAAAGTTCCCTGTGTAGATGCATGGTGTTTGGGCATTTGCTACGATGATCTTGTACTAGCGGATGAAGTGCATCCATTAATATATTTGCAATATTCGGACTCTGGATCAGATAAAAATCGGATTGATGTTGAGTACCGTTATTTTTATTAGTATGCAATTCTCTGCTTTGAGAATCAGATTCGTTGAGTATTTTGGTGGCAACAATAGTACAAGGGTATAGCGAAATATAAAATATTCATCTACATAGATGGAAAAACGAACACACACTCTAGGAGGGCAACGCAGTGAGGGAGGTCCGTCGTCTCGTCTCCCGATCGACCAATTCAAACTCCTCCTCTTCTCTATACCCATACATCTCCGGTCCGCCTCCATCGCTATTCGTAAGAGGTTCGTAAACCCCCGCATCTTTCCCTCCTGTATCTCCAGCACGGGTAAGGAACCGGGAGAACCATCCTCCTTGGGAGGGAGGGAGGCTAGACTGAGATAGATACGAGCCACGTTCTTGTATATCGCCCGAACCTCGTCGAAGGGGCAGGTGATCCATGGGTGCACCTACAAAACGATAAGCGCGGAGAGGGATGGAACAGGATTGAACATACCATCGCCAAAAACGGCATCCATCTCCTCCAACGGGATTCCTTTTGTCTCGGGATAGACTACACATATTTATGAGCGTTATGATCCCGAACGAAACGAACGACGAGAACTTACAGAAGTACACTATCATATATAACGGTATCAGGACATAGTTCAGCTAGAACAATGGAAAGATTGACTCACCGAGAATGAAACTACACGCGCAGAAGAACGCATGCATCAGGTACAGCCGCCACTGTATGACCTCCTGCAGATACGGTGTCGTCTGGCCAACAATCCAGTTGAACGCCCAGTTTGTCGCTGTGGACAACGAAACACCTTTTGCCCTGACTATAAGGGGCAGAATCTACCGACGAGGTGTTAGTACAACTAGCCAAGTGAAACTTCGGCGAGGATGACATACCTCCGGTGGATACAGCCACGGTAGAGGTCCCCAGCTATCGAGGCATCATCAGCTTGGACGTTATACTCAAGATTAAACCAACTAACCTGTAGCCAAACGCGGCATTGAACACAATGACAGATACCACTACGGCATTGGGAGTCCATGGAACGTCAAGATACATCCAAAAGCTTGTGGCAGATAGTGCAATGCCCATCTATAGTATTTATCATTAAATACCAATCCAGGCGTACGTTCAGAAGGAAGTAGTAACTTACAACAATAGCACCTGAGAGTAGGATGGGTCTGCGACCCCAGCGGTCAACGAGGTACCACCTACACAAGTAATACTTGTTTCAATAATGAGCTGTGAAGCAGACGAGAATAAACATACGGCGGAATGGTACTAAGAATGTAAATGATTGAGTTGATTCCTGTCATTAGAATTGCTTGTCGACCGATCCAGCCAGCTTCTATCGGATAGCAGTTCAGCATCTTATACTAGGTCGATGTGCAGGCTTGCGTTACCTTCAAATACACGGGCTGTTGGGTTGTAACAACAAATCAGAGACGATAACGAAGGTTTGCAAAAGAAAAGGGCGTACGGGCATAGTATGATATTACTGGATGTCACTTATCAGCGTAGACTCATATCACATGGAATAAGCAGGCGCACCATTGATTCCATTCTTGCGGACAGCGAGTAAATGTCAAGCAACGAAAGTCAGGGAAAGGAATAGGACTTACAAGTTGAGCAAAAGCCTGCGATGACATAGCAAGTAACACTCTACGTTTGTACTTCCGCCACATCATGCCATACGAGCGTCCTTCGCCTAACTCGCGCTACAACAGTAAACTATTAGCGGACGTGGTGATACAGCATATACATCACTATATACCTCGAGGATGACCTTGTCTTTGATCTCCTGAAACTCTAACTTAGCTACTTCGTTCAACAGATCGCCACCATGCAGATCTGCAATGACGTGCATCCCTTCTGTGTCTCTATCGGTGTCAATAAGCCACCTTTTAAAGATTATGATCAGGGTCTCTTCATAGACTTAGTCAAGAAGTATGAACCTAGGACTCTCAGGCATCACTAACGAGCCACCAGCGAGTAGCGCCCCGATGACGCATTGCAAGAAAAGCGGTATCCGCCAGGAACGATCAGATTCGATAAAAGAACAGAAATAGTCTGTCCACTACGAAAAAAAAGGATGAGTGAGATGAGAGGGCTCGAATGAAGAGCAAGAACAGACCACAGAAAACGCGTACCCAGCAACATTCCCGGTAAATTCTGCACATGCAAGGGCACCTCTCTATCAAGGGTGATTATTAGATAGATTAGTTAGTGAGGAGCTGGAGGATGTGCGTACGTGGCTCGGTGGTGATATCTCACTCTGATAGATGGGTACAATGGTTCTGCGCGTCATTCAGCTGGGGCGTTCATGACAATCGCAAAGCACGTACGAGAGCAGCCCAACTCCAAACCCACTGACGATGCGTCCAATGACCATGCTCCAAAACCCAACTGTGAATGTTTGTATAGCCCCTCCAATAGTGAACACTACTGCTCCGATAAAGAGGGTTCCTTTGCGGCCAATTATGTCGCCAATTCTTCCTGCCGCAACGGAGGTTACTGTAGTGGCTTAGTTGTTGTCGAATAGAGGCCTGAAGAGCGACATACTGAAAGCTCCAATCTCCAACACGGCCACCATAGACCCGACCTCTATTGCAGTAGGCGTCCCGAAGAACTTGATAAAGTATGGGCCTGTGATGATGCCTGACATGACGCTAGTTTCGTGGTTATAAGTTCGCGTTTTCAGCTCAATAAATCGCAGTAATATACCCTTGATCATATCCAAACTATTCCACACATCCCCCTTCAATTTAGGACGCACATTGTCTGATAACACTCACCAAAAACACACCCAAACTGGCGAACATCGAGATCGCATACAACAAGGGTTGGCCTACCAACCTTCGACGAGGCCGAGGATACGTAGGTGCGACCATAGAGCATAGATATGTGCTGAATAGCTCGAGCGTTGAAGAAGAAGATTAAGTGTTCAACGTTACACTCGTCATCGTCGCCGACGACAACGACTACGACGTGATCGGAATTACTACAAAAATATTTCCCACGAGGGCTCACGTTCGGGGTTTCGCTCTCTATAATGGGTGGATGGGTCAGGCTCCAACTCATATTTTTACTATTTCACGCTTTGATTGGTTGAATCTTTATGGAGCAGAGCTGATTGGATACTAGCATAGGTCAAGGCGAGCAAACTCGTCGTGGATTTTCTGGGATCAATCCGACCTGAGCCTTCAATTCAAAAAGATAGCCACTCCTCCGCTGTGATATTTAACATAAAAATTACTCGAAGTCCTCAAATGGAAGATGAAAAGAATCGAACAGGTACAGCACTCAGAAAAGTTCAATAGAGGCATTCTTGATGCTCATTTATACCGCGCCCTAAACGAAAAGCATACTTGATTGCAAACATCGGTCCGATTTCCGAATTGACCTAACCAATAAGTATGTATAGGATGCAATACACAGGATCTCCTCTTCGCGGATATCACCGTCGCCTATATCAATCCATATATGACTCATAATGTCGAATGACCACAAGTAATCTGACTATTCGTGGTGTATCCTTCGCATTTGACTATCACTATCGGAAAGCATAAATCAAATGTCACTTGCCGTTCGCTGTGCAACCAAGCATGATATTCCCCAAGCCACGGCTATTTTAAACCACTACATCGAGCACACAATCATCACGTTCCGTACAGAACTCCTCGAGCCTCTCGGACTTCTGCCTTCTTTCGTAGATGCCGAGTTGCAAGGACTTCCATTCCTTGTCGGAGTCGACACATCACTCCCTACAGAAAAACAAGTTTTAGGATACGCCTATGCATTGCTGTATAATCCCAAACGCGGCGGATACCGCCATACAGCAGAAATTAGCATTTATCTCCACCCCGAGCACCGCTCTCAAGGGCTCGGCACAATGCTCATGAAGCATCTCTTTGTGAGTCTCAAGACGCCTCCGGGACCGCGATGTGGTCCAGGTGAAACTATCGACGCACCCCCTCCCCCTCTGATTAAGGAAGTGATTGCTGTTATGGCGTTGAAAACGGACGACACGAATGGAGGATATGGGTTGAAAGATTGGTACGGTCGTTGGGGGTTTGTTCAGGTTGGGCATCTCAAACGCGTTGGATTCAAATTTGAGAAATGGATAGACGACATTCTCCTACAGGTTTCCTTGGATAGATAATTTTAATCGTACGCGCTTTGAAGACCGTATTATATATGCCCTTTCCTTCAACGTTGTCTGGTATTTAGATAGTCACGTTCACCATGGCCGAGATGAAGGTCGACTTAGCTATCAAAGGATGGGCGACGATAGTAGGTTGCGTTAGGTTTACACATACCTACGAATCGTGACTTGGACGAACATTTGAACAGGAAATTTCAAGTTAAGGTATCTGAGTTGACAGAAAAGAGAGAATCTTAAACGCTAGCTCGGTGAGCTCGTGAGGCAAACGGATAGTGTACAATCTCAAATGTACACTACTTATATACGAAATATCTACATAACTAAGATATATATTGTTGGAATATTGTAATTAGATTTACGAGTGAGCGCGATCCGGACCACGCCCGCAGTCATATTTGCATTTTTGTGGCTGAGTTTCATTGATATATATATCCTAATTATGTAGATATTTCGTATATAAGTAGTGTACT